>PVJI01017116.1:0-36451 GCA_004026765.1 Micronycteris hirsuta | reverse complement strand
AGTAACACCTACGCTAATCTACCAGCAGACAGCCCATTTCTCACAAGGAAACAGCTTTCAGTAGAGATGTGCTATAGGCATGATTTAAGCTAAAATGAAAAGAACACTGATACTAAGCAGATGGGAATTTTAATATTTTATTGATAGACCATGATTCTTGCCAAATACATAACAGAGTACAATTAACAACATATTTAAAATTTAAACTTTCAGAATTACCTTGATCAATACATAAAGCTTTAGTTCCTGAGAAAATAATGTTTCCACAATACTTGTCTCATATGCAAAATAGCTTCTCAAAATAGGGGATTTATGAGCACTGTTTCATAAACCTTCCTGTGTACAAAAGACATTGATTGACTCTACCACATCAACTGCACCCTACTAAAAGTCCAAAACATAAAGGCTTGAAGGACCAGAATAGAGCCATATTTTATTGAAGCTATCAAAGATAAATCTCAAAGATCTACAAATGGAACATGGAACTGCCTTTTACCACTGACTCAATATGTTGGTCAGAAGAGCAGTAAATTGTGGCCTCATGACACGAGATAGAATTATTCTTAAACATGTAGCTACATACATCAGTGTCACCCTTATTACAGAGACACACACATCCACTGTCAGCAGCCTTTGGTGTGAGAAACTCAGAAATCATTTAAGAAATATCTATCTTCCTCTGTTAGAATAATAGTCGAAGTCAAAATGGCAATGCTTTATGGAATGATGCAACATAGCACTGTCTTTTGGTGAAGCACATGAAGCACAGCTCACTGGCTAGAAATAATTTTGAAATAAGCCTACTCCCACTGATATATGCTTAATTAAAAATGCATATTTACTATTTAGTTTCCTGAAGTCAGCTAACAGACTTCTATTCAATGTCGTGATAAAAATAATTGCACCTCAAATCACTTCCAGTGACTTATTTAATGTTAACATGAATATCATTTGAATAGAAGACAGGAAAATTTGAAGTTTTACAATGCTATGTTTTACTAGAATTTGAAAGCAGAGAATAATGAGGAATATGCTCTTCTGTTTAACAGAAGCTTCTATTTAGAGAGTATAAAAGTTCTAAACCTTAACCAAGAGCGAGTCCACTTACTGTAAGTGTCTCAGATTTACAGTATGCAAGGAAAACAATGTACCCAATAATAAATACATGGCATCTGGACCTATAGTAGACACTTGGCAAACTCAAAACACCTATTGTCCCTATGTTAAGAAACTTCGTCAAGGAGCTAATTACAGCATAGTTTTCTAGAAATCAGTATTAAACTTCAATAAATCAAATCATAAAAAATTGGGGCTATGATTTTATTTGTGAGGTTGTTACAAATCAGTCCAGGTTATATGCCAATGGGTTAATAAGATGGCTTCTTTTAAAAGTGACAAAGAAAAATCATAGCTCCAATTTTTTAAAAATGTCATAGGACAGCCAGAAATGTCTAATGAAATAAATGAATTACATCAAAATAAAGATAATAGGTGTTATATTGCCAAACTATTTATAACTATATTTAACATAAACAAAAATTAGGGTTAAATATAACTTTAAAAAATAACTATACCCAGGCTAAAAAGAATGGGAGCAGGGAAAACTATGCTATCTACAATTCTGAAAATTTCTGCATGTAGGATATAGTATTGCATATAAGTAACAAACTGTTAGGTAATATTATAGCTGTATATCTAGATTTTATATTAGCACGATGCTCCTCAGATTTTACGATGATCAAGATACTAAACCAAAGATATTATTCTTAGAACATATGGAAAACAAAGTATAATAGGACAATAAAAGGAAATATTTCATTGACTCCAAATATTTTAATAAGCTTTAACTCTTTTTCAGAATTATATCTGAAGGTAGTAAGATGGTGAAACCAAATATAAAAGCATTGTTCTGTTCTTGAATTCTTTGACCACTAGTTCTCCCAACATTCAATTAGGAAATTCCCAACATTCTCTGGAACCATTGTCCAGTCAAAACAAAGTGACGTTGCTGATGTCTTAATAAGGTTCCCAGTCAGTGGCGGGGAAAGGGGAAGGGGACTTTAAATTAGTTCCTACCAATAAATGAAATTGATGGCATTCCAAATGGAAGAGTTTCAGCATAAGCAAACTTCCAGGTAAAATGAGATTGTATTACTCATAGCACGTGAAGAAAATAATCTATACCATCAATTTTTACTACTACATTTCCTTCTCTCCTATTTTGGTGGCCTTTTAGTCACTTCTCATGCAAACCCATGATGTGCAGCGGGCAAGTTCTCTGAGACATGGAGGAGGGAGAGGACAGGCCTCTCCCCGCGGCCTCATGTGCCACGTTGCAGAGCTAACTGACCCTTTCTCCTCTTCTCCCCTCCACCTCTTTTTTAATAAACTTATAATAAAAAGAGATGAGTTACAAGATGACTTTCTCACCTGAAAATCTAAAGTACTTCACAAAAAAGTGATAGCGTCCTGGTTTTTAAATGAGGAAATATGGTCTAAAAAAAGATTCCATTCCAGCGTTTCCTAGTATACTACAGTAAAAGTTCTGTATAAATTACTTACCAAAGAATATAAGGTACTGATGGTCAGCATAAGACTCCCTGGGCAGGGGAAGGGAGGAGGCATCTTTGCAAACACCCCATCACCAGCTTCATTATAAGATGCTTTCATTTCTCAGAAAGTCCTGGGGTGTGAAAGCCGAAAACACCATACAGAGGCCCAAACATAAGTGCTTATTTTAGATCAGAGTGGCTCAAAGGTGTGACAGAACTTTTCCCCACTTGAGAAAAAATGCAAGAAAATTATTTGTTTGATATTTAACTGCTTTCTCTCCACAGACCACTCTGTGAGAATCTTTTGTCCACACAGAGATTTCAAGCTTTAAAACACTGAATGCTGGTGATTTCTACTTTGGTATCCAAAATGTCCATAAGGAATACATGAATATCCACTACACTATAATTTCCTAAAATCACTAAAAATAAAATTCTTCTTAAAATATATATTTGCATTCTTTGGTAGATTTGCTTTTAAAACAGTTGAAAATATTGTAATACAGGCTCTTTGGAGCCCATAGCAACCATTTTTCCCACGTCCCCTTGAGAGATATGCCATGGAGTTAGGGAGTAAGATTAAAGTACTCTTAGATTTAGTAAAAGTTCTTTGTTTTTTATATCTCTAGTATGTTTTAATCTATTTAGAAGGGAAAGTAGAAAGGAAGAAGGGAAGGGAAATAAGAAAGAACGAAGAGAGAATAGAGGAAAATAAGAAAAGGGAAAAGAAATGAATTTTTTTTAAATGTTCACCCAGATATTATCCTTCAGAATACAGGGTAACCAATGATCCAGGTGCTCAATATTCAGGACCTTCTTAAAGATTCGCAGTGAGCATTAGACATCACTGGGCAGCTGGTGGTCTGATGCTCTGACAGCTGAGCCCAGAAGAGCTGCCCAGGACCACAGGGCACGCCCTCCGGTACTTCAGCCAGCCATCACGTCAAGACTTTCTGGTCCCCGTCTAACCTCAGCTTTTTTCTCAGACCAGAGAGGTCAGTCTGCTGTGTCTTACATAGGATTTTGTCATCCCCCTGGCTTATCATCCCCATTACTAGCAAGTCTTGTGCCTCCTGGTCCAAGATCTTCTAGTCTAAGTCACATAAGGCACGTATTGCAATGTGCTCCAACCCTGCCCCTGGAACAGAGTCCGAGTATGGGGCTGAGGAAGTGAGAGCAGCGCACCCAGGGCCCCTTCGGGCACTTTTCTGTATAGGCCTCAAGCTCCAACCCCACCAGCAAAGCACAGGAAAACACTTTCCCTCTCTCATTCTCTCCACAAGGAAAATAGAGGAAAAGTAAAGGTGTGTGGTATGTAGTTACATGTGGAGTGGAAAAACACCATTTTGTTTAAAAAAAAAATTCACCACCTACCTTCTAAAAAGAGGGATGTGATACGCAATTGCAAAGGGCGTACTAAGACCACTGGGGGTGGGGTGGGTGGAGAGTAAGGTTAAGGTGGATGTGGGCAGGGAACAGAGCAAGCTCCTCGTTCTGGTTTCCTTCTCCCACGTCCTAGGAAATCCATCTTTAATACTTTAGAATGGAGTCAGAGCTGCCATCCCAGGGGACTGCCCTGCAAGTGATGCCTCAAATCGTTGGAATGTTAAAACAGGGCAAAATAACCTTTGGACTGGGCCTAAAGCAACATTGGGTCTGCAAGGATAACCAGAAAGCAGCTCTTATGACTACCAGACTGATGGCTACCGACTGAAACGCGAAAACATTGTTTAGAATTAACATCACTATGTTAGCTTATCGGCATCAATAGAAGTGCCTTCTTTCCAGTGATGTCATTGTTTTCCTTCCCTTTCTCATAAATATCTCTTGTCTCTGTCTCCTAATCCAAACACTATTTGGGCTTCTGCCTGAATCAGTGCTTTCCAAGTAACTATTCTTTTTGATCTCAAATAAATGCTGATGCCTCTCGCTTTGGCCTTTTATTTTGCAGTTACCAATATTAAAGGAAAGACTGATGTTTAATAATGCTTAGGAACCTCATTTCTTCTGGAATTGAAAAGAATAACAGATCTAAAGTAACACATTTATTCTGGAAAAACCAACACCTCCCAAAAAAAATCCTAAAATATTTTAAGAGGAAAAAATAAAGATATATAGCTGCAATAATTCTGAATTTTCTTCCACACAGAAGTCAGGTGAAGAAATCTACACAGCTATACATACTAGGACCTGTTGTACACCATCCCCATCAACCTCATAAAAAGAAAAAACATGTTTTTCAAAACAGAAGCAATATTTGATTATGAAAATAAGACAATCACATGTGACTTCTGGAAACGTGTTACATGGAGTCTTTAAAAAATGAATCACAGCCAATGTTGCAAAGAGAACAGAAGCACAACACAGAAAACAAAAAGGACCGAAGAGCGACGAAGGGAGGCCAACGCTCCGTTCTCGCAATGACCGCAGCCGTGGGAGTCTCCACACAGGTCACAGGAGGACAGCTGCACGTCGGAGTTGTAACTTCTCACCGCTTGTCTCCCTGTGCAGAGACGGACATCAGTTTACACATCTCCCTTGTTTAGAAACATTTACTTTGCCAAAACTTAAAAGCATTTCAGTATACTTTTCTGAGTTTTCCATTCTCCATATAATTTTATTTTTCTTTACAAGAAACAACTGAAACGCTCCAGAGGGGCCCCAACTGCTAACCAAATCCAAGAGAGAAACAATGCTTTCAGTCCAACCTATCTACCACCAGCAGTTGGCTGGCGCTGAAAGAAGGAAAATAACTGCAGCTGCGTGTTCCGATGGCCAGCACAGAGAGTGTGGAACAGGCAAGATTTTAACTTGAGGGTTGTTTCTCCTCCTCACGGGCTTGTTTTAGGGTGACATTTTCTATGCATTCAAGTACAGTGCTGATCATTAGAACTACTGAAAAGAGATATTTGTATTATATGCTAAATGTAATTGAAAAGTAAATTAATTTCTTTAAAAAAAACACATATGTACCATGGGCTTTATTTAAAAAAACAAAAATATGAAGAAAACTCCACTTACGCAATATGTCATTTCAATGCTTTAAAATAGCAATTTTCAACTGTTGTGCCACAAGAATTTTTAAAGCATGCAATACCTGACTATTTAGTCAGGGGCACTGACCACTTTTCCCTTAGATTGTCAAAAAAAAAAAAAAAAAAATACAACAACCAACACAGCAATAGCCATCCAATGTGAGTGAAACAAAATTACCCCTATATTTTTGGTCAGATGAGCAAAAAGTATATTTTTGGTGTGCTGCAGAATTTCTGTAGTTAGTTTATGTGTGCCATGAGATAAAAAAAAAGGTTGAAAATCGCTGCCTTAAAACATTGATTACATATTATTAACTGCAAATAAATTATAGAGAATTTTAGAAAAAAAATTGAGCACATAATCTTTAAAAAGTATTCAGCTTTGGTAAATTTTATTGGATAAGCCAATATGAAAAAACTATATAAAGCACTTATAACTCTATAATAAACTCACTATAAAACAAGTGATTTTAATTTTTAAAATTTTTTAAAAATTCTATATTGAAATTTCTTCATTATTTTTCAATGGTGTAATGTTGTAAATATGTTTTTTAACTTTGGGATTTGCAAAAATGGGTTGTAGGTTTTTATTATTCTGATCATCCTCAAAAGTTCATTTTAAAATGTGTCCCTCATAACTAAGTTGTTTTCCACAAAAAAAAATTTACATACACTGAACCTTTTTTGTTTCTTAAATGTTTAGAATGTTCTCCATACACCTAAGAAACACCAATTGGAGAATTCTGCAACTGGGTAAATAACAAAGTTGGATAACTAGGTAGACTCCACAGCACATCCCACCCTTCCAAAACCAGAAAAAAAATACATCATCAGTGTTTCCCCCAAATGTCCCACAAGGACCAGACCAAGTGCTCTTCCCAACTCCAACAGGAGACAAAAGAGGAGAGAAACTGGCCTGTTGATTTAAAAGGAGAGGGAACTGGAGCTACACCTTAATTTTAAACAGCTACTTGGTCAGAAACTACTAATAATGTCAACAACATCCTACTTTAAAGTGCAGTTGTCTGCAACTACCTAACACATACACAAAAAGTTCATGATTCTCATGCATTCTGATGGTTCTAAGCCACCAGGAGTGGTTTTTTTCAGGGTGAGTTTTATCACAAGCAGAAATATCAGCCTGGAAGTCACACAGCCACAAAAAGTCGCTGTGACTGAACGCAGATTCGCCCTCATTAATTAGGTGATCTCCAAACCAGATCTCTACTCTCACATCCTGCACTGCCAACATTTCATAAAGTAAGAAGTTGCCAGTAAAATTAGAAAAGACATTCATGTTCTGCCCTGAAGAACTCCCAGTTTAAAACAAAAGCCAGGCAGACTGGGTGCTTGGAATAGGGGCAAAACCTTGGAAACTAAACATAACTGGACTCTCTATATCAATTTTTCTTTGTAAATTTTGGAATTGTACATTAAAAACCTAAAACATTATGAGCAAAGGTATGACTTTTAAAAATCTATGCTAAATGCTATCATGTGACCTTTGTAAATGATCAGTTGTCCTCATTTAAATGGAAAGCTTACCTCCTGCTCCTCCACCTCCTAGACTTCCCCCAGCAATACGCCCCCCAACACGAAAACCAATGCAGTTGGTCACCTCTTTGAATGAATGAATGAATGCATGCATGCATGCCTGCCTGCCTTAACTCCTAAAGTAATAAAAACTTCAAAACACACTTACTTGGTTCATAGTAATCCACTATGGACACAGAAGCATCTTGTGTATTTGAAACTTTAAAGTTTCTCACAGCAGGAATATCAACACAAAATTGGGTTTCATTTACCTTGAAAAATACAAAAGACCTTTAAGGAAGTAGCAGACTATGTGTTCATGAAAAACTAAAACTTATCATTTTAGGAAACAGATATAGAAACTAACATTTAGGTAGGACTCCTACATGCCCCATACTGTGGTAAGTAATTTATATAAATGATCTCATTTAACTCATAAAACTATCCTTACTGGATAGGTATTGTTCCTACTTCATTTTACTGAAAGGGACAGATACTGAGAGGTCAGGTAAGCAATGAGCCCATGGATGCATGCTCCTGGGCCCAGTGCCTCACCCAGATCCCTGCCTCAGGCAGTGCACCCACTGCCCTTGCTGCTGACAGCTCCCAGCATCCCCTTCTCTAGAGAATTGCCCTCAGCTCATAAGGGCCACTTCCCCAGTAACAGGTAAACCCAGGGTGGACAGGTGCATCCCACAACCGATAACCGACTGCTATGAAGTACAAAAAACCAGCCTCCTTGCTTTCAAGAGAAGCAGCTTATGCCAATTTGGCAAAAAGCCTGGTTAAGGAATCTGAAATCGATAAATTCCTTCAAGTATTCCATCATGCATCAATAAGCAGTAAATGAAAATACAAACAAATCTGTCAAAACATAGTGGACACTCAAATTAAGATAACTGTTAACAAGCACATTACAGGTTCAGGACAAACTCCAAAACCAATTACATTATTAAATAAAAACCTTAAACTGGTTTTTCAAGTTCCAAATCAGTCCTGTGGCTTTCAAGCAGTATTTAATATATGAAAATTACTGACCAGCAAAAGAATTATAGAGATCCTCAAATAATTTTAACAAGTTTTTAACCAGAGTGATTTCTGAAGCCTTAAAACAATGAGAACATTCAGGAACTAGCTTTTGAAAAGTAGATATATTTCTAAAGCAATATTTTTATTTCATTGTCGGCAAAACTGGAATACAAAACATACATATTCTGCACATGTAACACAAAGTCCTAAGAACACTTAGAACTCAGTTTCCATTCAACCTATGAATTTCATACAGACGTTAAAAGAGTAAACTTATACACCAGCAGTTTTGAGACATAACAAGTCTTGAATTCTTTGCTTACATTATTCTTACATATTTTATGCACCTTATTCTTGGGTAATTTTCATATAGCAATGGGAAGTATGTATGAAAATTATATAATAATTAAAGACCAAATGTCTAAAAATATTCTTCTATGATTTAAGCACATAACTTCAATACAGGAATATTAACCTACTTGGGACATATTAAAACCTTCATAAAAGCATTTTAAAACATATAATTAAGGCTTTCATCATGAGCATTTAAACAAATATGTTGAGCAAGTCCCTGAGGCTGGAGAGGGCTTCTCCAACTGAGAGCTGGACTTAATTTTTGAAATTCTAGTATGGCAGTTTCTATATATGTTATATCTGGCATAAAATAATAATTTGGTTACCAAGACTTCCACTGGGGCATCATTAATAGTAATTCTTTTTAAACTAATTTTATAACAATGTCTTGTTAACGAGGACAAACATACAGTTGCCATGTTGAAGTCATTCCGGGACAGAAAAAGCTGAATAGCGACTTAAAGAAAACATGCATAAAGTAAGGGAGACTGAACACAACAAATGGTAGCTTTGTCAGCGGCCACCTATGTGAAACTTAGGTTTGCTACTTACAGAATCTAAGTACAGGCTGAGTTTCCCATGGTCATGCTCCACCTTCCTCACCGTCTCGCTCAGGGGGATTGCGTCTGAAGGCACAGTAAAGCCGCTGAGGAGGTTCACTTCCATGAGGGCCATGCCGCTTCTCTCTGGGCCCAAAAACCTAAACCAAAAGGACAGGGTGGAAGAACAACCAAAATCGGTTGGCAAATTATCTTCATAGGAAAATGAAAACTGCCAAGTGTTACTCCAAATATTACCATTTCATTAAAATATGTAAAAGTCTCTACAAACAACTGTAAAACAGGTAACCCTTTCCTTCCAGGTGTGAAAGTCTTGTAACTCTCACCAACAGGAGGACTGATGATACTCCAGGTGCTCACCTGGAGGGCAGCATGAAACGCCCGCATGGAACAGGCGGTGCCTGTGGGCTGTGGCAGGCACGGCCAGGCACCCTGTCAGCACGCAGCGCTGTTCTCTAGTGGTGGTTCCAAACTGAACTGCACATTTCATTTTCTCAAAAGCTGACGGCCCCAAAGGTTCCAGCTGAAAGCCAGGAACTGAAACAGAGGCATCACTTGACCACTTAGCAGCAGAGCCCGGCCAAGTCTTTAGCAACCTTTTCTTCATCTGGTTTTAGAAAAAGGGGGAGCCCTTCCCTTTGTTCTCCCACATACTTAGAGCATGTCTGGTGTTTCCTTTGGCCACCCTGAGACAATGACAAGCCTGGAAAGTTTTATCGCACTGCGTCAGTCTCTCACCCTGTTGTACACAATGTGAGCATCAAAGCACCTGGGCACCAACAGCATTTTGTCTCCTTTAAGATAAATATTTTTTCTAAAATGAAAAGCTGGCAAGAGCTTTTTGTTTGGAGCAGAAAGAGCCCAGCGTGGTTAGGAAAGGAGTCTGACTCCGATGGGAAAGGATCACAGCACTGGGAAGTTAGTTCCCATTGTCCTTCCCCACGGCAAACCCAGCAGGGCTGCTAGAAAACCCTGCTTTTTTGAGCAGGGAACCCACACCTGCCAAACATGACAGACGGAAAAGCCATCCAGTCGGTGCAACTGCTGCCTGCAGCTGGCTCAGCAATCCCCATCTCTTTTTTTTTTTTTAATTGTTTTATTGTTGTTAAAGTACCATTGTCTGCATATACCCCTCACCACTCCTCCCCACAACAGCCATCCCCAGCAATCCCCATCTCTTGATTCAAGACCTTTCTAAAGGAGTTGCTCCCAAACCTGCGTATGTGAGAGAATGACCAGGGAAGCTGAGGAAGGCAGGTCAGCAGGTCTGAGGTGGATCCCTTTTCCTTGTGACTCAACAACACCCTCAGAGGCTTTGAACACAAACCAAATCTACCTCGCTGAGCACTCCCAGCAGCTGTATGTGCCCAGTTATCCACAGTGTGAATCTTCTAAACTGGAATATTTTCACTATGTCTAAAAAAAACTACTCTCCTCATTAAACTTGTCTGCTCTTTTGAATTAAAAGTATAACAGAAAGATAACTAACAATTTGGATATATTAAACATGATTGGTTAATTTCCAGTTTTCAACCATTAGACCTGAGCTTTATTAAATTTTTCTATACAAATTTGTTATAAATACATAGAAAACTTATAAATTATTTTGGACACAATGAGACATTCTTAAATATAATTAGCAGTTCATGTATTTCTAATCTGTAATCTACAGTGTAATGCAAGATGGTAATGAAAAAAACAATAAAAATAAAATAAAAGTAAAGTATAATGCATAACTGAAATCTTTGTTAAATGTAACTCTTCACATATTGATAAAGTTAGATAAATATAAATAATTAAATCTACAAATCTTATTTTTAAAGGAGAAAGAGGAGAATGGGAAACTTAAATAGATACCCACCTTGTACACACATTCAAATTCAAGTGATTGATATCATCTTTATTATCTTTTACAGCAACATCTAAATCAAAGGCCTCTTGATTTTGGACAGATCTTCGTCTTCTGGAAGAGTCTGAATTTTTCACATTATAAATAACATTTAGCTGCAAAAATAAAAAATTAGCATAAATAACAAATTAGCAATAAACTGTTAGCAAAAAATTGCCATCATTATGTTTTCTAAATGCTAAGTAAGGATTCTCAACTAGATTCACAATCTCTGACGTAGAAAAATAATAGTTTTACTAGCTAACAAAGTATCTTTATTAACAAACAGTGTTATGAAAGTTTGTAAAAAATGATTTTTAAAATTGAGAACATTGTTAGGTAACATTCCAAAACTGGTGTCATAGACTATCATGAATGATATTCATGGGTATGGTTTCTTTCAAAGAACATAAAATATCCTGGATAGGGGAAAAGTGAAACTACTGCCAACTTTCTTGAGAGCACCCACTAATTTCTAAGATCTGCTGCCCATCTGAAATCATTTTTCACAAACCGGAAACTTAGAAACTCTACGATAAATCAAAACTAAAACATCTAAGAGCCTCAGCTGAACAGAAACCTGTTCAACTGCTAAGGATTCTTTTTGATCACACAATGTTTCTCTTTTTTTCAAAGATTTTATTTGTTTGTTTGTTTGTTTGTTTTTAGAGAGGGGGAGGGAGGGTGATAGGGAGAAAAATGTCAATGCGTGGTTGCCTCTTGAGCGCCCCCCACTGGGGACCTGATATGCAACCCAAGCATGTGCCCTGACTTGGCATTGAACCAGCAACCCTTTGGTCAATCCACTGACCCACACCAGCCAGGGCTGATCACACAACATTTTTCAAAGGTGATATAATAAATGATGGTGATCAAGTTGACTGGATCTTTTTCAGCATATACGTTCTCTGTGCCCATGAACTCCAATGGAGTATGAGCACCGGTGTTTTCCTCAAAGGGATCCTAAGATCAGAAGCTTTGGAATATACTCAAAATTTTCTAGTCATACTTCATGTCAAGTTGAACTGGAATCTAAATTTTTTTACCTCTTCCACTTTTTTTGATGCCAAGGTTCATGAGCCTTCTTCTCATTGTGTATTTTTTTACTCATATTTAAATCTCTCTCTCTCTCTCTCTCACTCACACACACACACACACACACACACACACACACACACAACTAAACCTCTAGCACCCATTGTGGATTTACTCATTTTTAAAAAAATTCCTTTCTCAGCAGGCTGACAGCTTGAGGGTGGGGAGAGTTTTCTTTGCCCTTCTTTGTCAAGGGCACTTACAAAAACATCAACTAAAGGAAATCTCCATATGTATTAACTGGGTGACCCACTTTTTGCAATGTTTTTCTCCATCACAAGAAGTGCCTCTGGTCCCTACCTTTTGTTTTCTGCATGTTGATACTGACACTGGGCTGACGAACACTCTGACCAACAGGTGCCATATTTACTACTGTGCCCTTCAAACCTCAAGTAAAAATCATTTGGCTTCAGTAATTTATCTACATTGAGTTTGTCAAGAATGAATTTCAACCAATTTGGTGACTTAAGTATACGAATACAATTTTTCAATTGTATCTAAAATATCCTGTGTTCTTGCTTTTAGATTTACCGTTTGCATTGAAATATAGTTTAGTGGAGACAACTGTACTTGAACAACAATAAAAAAAGTGAAAAAAAAAGAAATATAGTTTAAGAATAAGAATTCTCACATGGTCTTTTTCAGTAAAGACCAATACAAATTAGTTACTCTTTTCTCTTTTACTCTTAGCTCAAATTAGTTCATCTTTTTCATTGAATACCATTCCTTTTAAGTATGATCATTTTTCCCTTGATTTAAAAAAAATTCACTTGTTCTAAGTATCAGAAAAAATGATCTTAAAATTATTTGGAAGTTCCCAAATTATACCTGACCTTTCGCCCTACTTACTAAGCACACCTGTTCTCTCGTTTACCACAGTTGTTCTGGTTTTTGAAAAAGTACCTCTTCTCTATAATAGCTACTTTTTTTATTTTCTCAGTAATTCAGGGTTTGTTTGGTTTGTTTTTTTCTAATCAAACACAGAATCATTTTTGGTCCTATCACACATTATTTTGGATTTCTACTAAGATGATTTTCATATTTTATTTAGTATAATAAATGTGTTTTAGCATAATAAATGTGTTGATTTCATTCAATATTTTCACACTACTTCCATTTTCTTCTAACCCCTATTAAAAGGTAGATTTCTTTGGATTTTCTTCCTGTAACAGAGCATTAAAAATACCCTGCTCTAATTGTTTCACTAAATCTATTATAGAAGATTTTACATTAAAAGACACATTTCCTACATTAAGATCAATGTAAAAAGACTTGTAAAACTGTGTAAGACTTGTAAAACTGTGTTGACCTTTATATTGTTAGATGAATATTAAGTTGTAAGTAAAATGCATATTTGTTTATCAAGTCATAGTATTTTAATTCTGAGCTGTATTTTCATAAAACAAAGTGGGAGTGCTCAAGAATTCACATTAATAATATTAGAGAATTTTAATCCTTACTTCAAAAAGCATACAATAGCCAAGAAATATTTTTCCAATAGATTATCCATCCACAGAGTAGCCGTCTACTCACTAGCTAATCACATCTCTAATACCTTTTATTTAAAGGAGTGATTTATCTGGCCTAAGTCATAGAAATAATTCATTAAGGATTTTATACATTGTCTAGGTTGAAAATTTAGCACCGCCCCAAACCAAAGAATTGTTATACCAAGTCATATTTAGCTAAACAAAACTTAGCATTATTACATACCTGGCAAACAGCAAATCCAAAACCATTTGCGGAAATATTAACTTCAGTTGGCTCTACCACAGCAAGCTGAATAAAGGTGGGGAAAAAGTGAATGAGGCTAATTTTCCATACCTAGGTCCTGCCAAGTAGCACAAGAGATCAGTGTTATCCCTCATCAGGAGTGTAAGCGACCTGTGGAAAGCTCTAAGAACTTCACATGGCCGTCCCTGCCAAAAGCTGTGGGTCACCCATGTGAGAGGTGAAGGCAGAGCACATGGGCACTCTCCATGCCTGCACCTCTGCCCTTTAGGGGGGCAACACAGTGCCATGGACAGACCTGCCCTTCTGTAGGGGCTGACACGTGAAAGACAGTCATCTCTCTCCACTAACCTCCCTTAGTTGGTGCCTAATCCCCCCAGACCTTGCTGAGAACACAATGACACATCATCAGGGCCTGTGGCTACATTTGCTCCTTCTTTTTCCTTCCTCATAACTCCTCTTCCTCAGTTCCCAGCCTTGAAATTATCACTTTCATCCCTTACCCTCAAGATCCCACAAGGTTACCCAGGGGAATAAAGTTAGGGTATAGCATAAGCCTTTATTCTATTTCAAAGTTAGAATTCTACTACTGGTTTTATCAATTCTCCAATGAGGGCATGTGGTGCGCTGAAAAGAATGTGGTCTTTGAAACCATGGAGCAAATGGTAGCTCTGCTGTTATCTGTAACATGAAGTTACTTAAACTCTCTCTCAGCCTCAGTTTTATCATGCGTTCAATGGGGATAAACGTACTTACTCCTTAGTGTTGGGTTTGAGAAATAAGTGCAATAGCACATGTAAAGAGATTTAGCACAGTGCCTTCAAGAACAGTAACTCAACCAGTGTTCGTTCTTCTCCCAATATGACAGTGCCCACATTTTCTCCTTTTGCAAAGTTCCCATCCCCTCCTCCCTTCCCCAGCTCAGCAAATTCAACCAGAGGCATGCACTCTTTCCTCCCAGTCCCTCCACTGGGCTCTGGCAATAAGTCTTTGTTGAGGTCAACAGAACAAAAATAAAGCAGCTTTCCAGCATTAAGAATCATCTACACAAATTTCAGATAACCACCCCTTGCCCACACCTCTGCTGTCTGGAGGACAAAGCGGTTCTGTGTGTCAATCAGAAACTTTACAGGACTCTGTGAACTGGACCCGGTCACGGTTACTTGGATATTTGTCTTCTCTGTGTTCATTAAGGCTGCAAATTCAGACAGGGCCTTCAAGGCCACAACGGTGTCCTGTTGAGGAAAGAAAAACATTTGTGCATATGAGCATATATCAAGGTCTCCAAAGAGTAAATTCAGTAATGTGTAGGACACCCACTATACATTCATCTACCTTCCTGCAGACTGGAACTCTCTTTTCCTCATATCTGAATCTCTTTGACCTAGAGTACAGGAGAGACTCAGAAAATATCTGCTGGATAGAATTGACCATCTGCAATATCAGTTACCACAGATGAAGAAATGGCTAACATAGATAAGGAACTAATGTATTCCATATAAATATCAGATATGACATAAACATGTTGACAAAAAAACTAAATCAAAACTTTGACTTAAGTTACTAAACTTTTACACTGCCAAGTAATTTTATAAATTCATGAAAAAACGCAACCACATACTTCTTAAAACTATGGAGGAGAGGATAATAAATTTAAAACTATCATCACTTGTTGGGAACCCCCCTGCCTGGTTTCAGAAGCTGTAACCCCCCTCTCATGGCTAAGGCTGAGTGAGAGACCTTGGGACCCTAAGCCGATAAGGAGGCAAAGCTTATCTCCCTGGCAGGGACGCTGCCTCTGCCCCCTTTACTTCACCCTGCTTGGCCTGAGCACTTGGCCGGTTAGCCAACAACAGGTAAGATTCCTCAAGGGAAGAACAACCTAAGACAGGCACAGTCACTAAGGGGCCCTCAGGGAAGGACTTGGGGGTCTATAGAAAAAGGGGGTGATGGACCCCCTCACCCCTTGGCTTTGACATAGCCTGAGTCCTCATTCTGTCTGCAAGAAGTCTCCTAATCTCTTGGATGCCTTACTTCCCCTGCCTGACTTAAGCCTGAAACAATGCCTTAAGCCTGAAACAATCCTGGAGGTAGGTACGCCCTGTGCTGGAAAGGGCAGATTCCTCTGGGTGATCAGGTGAGAAGGAAGAATACATAAAATCCTGTGAAACCTGCTTTGCTAATACCCTCAATTTAAATGATAAGGGTCCAAGCATGAAATGAGTTTGTTCCCCAACGTTTTATGGCCCTTTAGCTATCTGACCCTGACTCAAAATAAGCCGTCAGAATTCTTTGAATGTTATCTATTGTTTGATCATTACTGCCTGACAATGACTGATGAGCTTTATGTATACGCCCTGTATTCCTATGCAAATTAAACCCAATAAAGGCCTATTGAGGAACAGGTTCCTGGTCCTTCTCCTGGGAGAGATCGACCACCTTTCCTCCCCAAGTAGATCATGTCTTGGTAGACACTCTCACCCATAACGCTGCAGACACTGCAGGCCAGAATCCATGTCAATCACTCACCTGGGTAGATGCAAAACCTCCCAAGCTGTTTCTCTGCCTGCTTAGCCACCTCATAATCGGAATGCCCTCAGCAACCTGCCGCTGCAGGAAGTGGGAGAGCAATGCATAGGCTGCAACTTCGATATCCAGGGAGCTCGGCTGCCAGGAATCGGAAAGTCTGGCCACTGACGATACCCAGAATTGCATGCCTCCTGCAAGAGAAAAGTAACAACAGTCTGAGAATTACAGAAAAATTACGTTTTATACCATTAAATGTTCTTACCCTTGTCCAAGTGTTACTTGACTAACATAAAAATAGGTATATTTCTCTATATGTGTATATTTATGCCAAGCAAAAATATGTGTATTTCAACACACACATATAAACATGTACTTGTATGTCACTTTTTAAACTATAAAGCTTACAAAGTTTCATCCTTTTCCTATTGCTTATATGTGAAGATGTTTTTATGAAAATATTTTCCCAAAAGAAATTCCATATGTTTGGCTCAAGACTAAACAGCTATAAACAAAAGGAAAAAGAACATACTATATTCCAGAAGATAATGTACATAACTTTTCTGACCAGGCCATCCCCCAAATATTTTAGAATACTTTGGAAAGAACCCTGTTCTGGGAATCTGCCATTAACCAGCACTGATGTTCTGGGAAACCTCTCCTTTTTCATTTTCTGAAAGTTGGTGTTACAAGTTCAAAATTCAAGCCCCCAAGAAAAAAATGAGGGACCATGGCCAACTCAACAATCTTCCTGGAGATATTCCTACTAGCCCTCAGAGGAACATCTTATTTGGTGCCTTCCCTGCCTCAAACACACTATTTAGATGATGATCACACATAGGGTGGAATGTTTATTAACTACCACCTAGCCACATAGAGAAGAAGAAATGTCAAGGACGGCTTCAGCTTCGATGTAATAATTTTCTAGTCCCTAGCACAACAATAGGTAATAAAGATTCGATCTAACTTACTGCTAATAGTAATAATAATACATTATTTTTTTACAGTCTCAGAAGTCTATAGTTATCACTTCTTGAATTAACAGAGCTTTGAATCAGTGGACATCACCTAAAATTATTTCAGCCCACTCATCCCCATATCTATCTATCTATCTATCTATCTACATACTTGAGTGTGTGCGCGCACACACACACCCTGAAATCCCTGACTATAGAGGTCATTTGGAAAGTGACAATACCTGTACATTTTGTCCTGCTGTAGCCCCTCAGCAGCCCCCAATCAAAAAAACGTATCATACACATTAATTTACTAACAGCATTTTTGGCATTTGCATTTCTATTAACTGGCATTTTAGTTCATATTTTTAAACACTTGCCGGGCAGCAGGCACTGTGCATTATCTCCTTTAATTCCCACAGCAGCCCCCAAATCGGTGCTATTCCAACGTTATGGTTCAGGAAACTGAAGCTCATGAAAGAAAGTAAGCAGAGGCAGAATTTGAACCCAAGTCTCTCACAAACCAAGGTCCACTCAAGGCCATCACACCAGAAATGGTGTAGAGAATTCAAAGGATAACTGACATCTGGCAGAAAATATCTAAAAGAAGAAAATACTCAAGCCCCAAAATTCTCCAGAAAACTCCCGGCAGGAGAGGCAGTAGCGTGGCCACATCGTACCCATGGGATCTCATCTGCACTTCCTTTTTCATCCCATTTACAAGACGTTAATGTCATCAAGCTCCTAGTTGGCTTCCAAAGTTTCTCACCTAATTTACGTATCTCACAGTGCATGACAGTCTCTCAGCCCCAGATGGGACGGTGTGTTACCTTCTTGCTCTGCTCTCCCAGTCAGCAGGTTCAGAGCTTCCTTGGCTTTGGGGCTCCCCACGAGTGACAGCGCATAGGTTACAAGAGCTAGGGTATAATTGTCTGAGATTCCTCTGTTGAATTCAGATTCCAAAAAGTTGACAGACTCTTGCACATCAAGATAAGGCTTAAAAGAAAAAAATATTTACCACTCAAAATAACCCCAAAAAAGTATTTTCAAGCACTTATTCAAAAAATAATTTCATCATCAGCTGTGCACCTGACTTTGTCCTAGGCAATGGGAATCAACAGTGATCATAGACATTTACAGATTGCCGTGTGTTTTGACACTAACACTACTTTTTAGTTTCTACAAGTAAAAAGGCACTATTCCTTACAGGGAATAAAAAGTAGAATTTTTGCCAATGTTTCTCCCATTGAATATCACAAACTCAGGTGAAAGCATAAAATACAGTTTAAGAAAGATATTTCTCATATTTGATCTCAGGTGTTGAAGCTCTAAATTCAGGGAAATGTTTATCTTTCGCATGCCTAGTACTGGACTAGGAAAATAGCAGATGTTTAATATAGACAACGGCTGGTTTGGTTCATGTGAAACGCAGCTGGCATTAAGCAGTAAGGCATCAATCACTGAGACAGCTCCGGAGCAAAATTAAGCTCATTAGCATAACTTTCCTTGTACATGCACCCTCACCCACATATCTGTGCCCATGTAACACACTTCTTTAGAGTGAGGGTGTACCTTGTACTAAATCAGCAGACACGGTAATTGCTCCATGATATTTCAGAAATTAAAAAAACTTTCACAACCTAAATTTGCTAGAATGCACTCCTAAATTCTGAAGAATTGTCTGTCCCCCAAGAAATTAACCTTTCCAATGATAAAATACATATTGACTAATCTTACCAACAGCAAGTAAAACAACATTTTTTATTGGAAAGCATATCTAGAATTCTCTTAGTTATTCTGAGACAGTGGGTCAATATTCTGATTTTCAGACTTTGGAATGTGGCCACAAATGCAAAGCAAATGGGTACCCAAATTCAGACTTTGAGTGTGACATAAAGTTACAAAACTATTTAAGTTTCCAGACACATATTTCATCCATCAAGACCTACCTTTCTTGTGATTCCCCACCCATCATTTATGAAGTTAAAGATTATATACCTGATACTTTTTATATTTCAGGAGAGAAGTCACAATATAAGCTGTAAGTGTTACAGGGCTTTTACTGCCACCTTGAAGCTCAGTGTGGATCACTTTTCCTGGCTCCCAAAATTCACCGTTGGGTTTTTGACGTTTTTTGAGCCATGTATACGTTCTGTGTAACACATTCTGATCAATATCTATGTAAGGATCAGCTTCAAGGAAACATCTTAAAACAAAGGCTGACAACCTTGGTAAAAAAAAAAAAAGGGGGGGGGTGGATTACATAAAATACAATTTATAAAGTCCTCCAAATAACACAGAGCAAGAAAAACACCACCAACAATAACACTTCTTTCCCCATTAGAAGAGTCACCAAAGAGAGAATCGCTGATGAAGAAACAGAGGGAAGAAAACAGCAAAGAGGCGGCATAAACAATTCTTCCTGGCTGATGGACCTAGTTTCCACTAGAGTGTGGTGAAGAAATTTTAGGTCAACTTACAAAATATCAAAATTAGGAAGAAATTCAGAAATAATCTAATACAGCCTCATTATTTTACAGATTGAGAATTTGACACTCCAAGACAGTCAAATAAACTGTCCAAGATTATTCATCTTTGGACTATTCTAGGTATTCACTAAGGATGAACTCATCACATACTTCATTTAGCCCTTAAGTGGCGGATAAAGTACATAGAGATCACACACTGTCGTACTGTTGAGCAAAGGAAATGGATGTTTTCTTTCCTACAGGACAGCAGTCAGCAAATTAGAGCCTGTGGGCCAAATCTGTTGGGCCGGATCTGGTCCTTGGGCCAAATACAGCCCAGAGTCTGTTTTTCCTACCTCTCCCCCTCCACCTTCCATATAAAAGAGATGGTTTTTAAAGAGAAAAAGAAACGGATGAGAGGAGAGGGAAGAATGTGCAACACAGACACCATGTGGTCGGTAATACCTAACATATTTACCATCCGAACCTTTACAGAAAAAGTTGGCTGATCACTAGATATTGAGACAAAAAAAGAATGTCAAGCAATAAAACACTGAAACTTTGCTATTTATGGATCTATATCTTGACTCATGCCAAAAGAAAATTTGAACCAGATCTGTTTCATCCTATAAAAGATTTAGTGTGGTAAGCATTACTAATATTCAATAATATCCAGCTCTTTTACTTGGAGGATGCAGAGGAATTCACTTCCTTGCCTCCCTGAAGTTAAGCATGGCCATGTGACCAGCAATGATAATGATAAAGTGAAAAGAAATGTTACACCCAGGCTGAAGCATCCAATTGCCAGTGCTGCATACTCCAGCCTTCCCCCAGGAAGAGAGAGGCAAGCCTGGAGCTTCCAGATGAGTTGAGATGGTGGTAGCTGAAGCATAGACTGTAGAGCCCCCTACTGGCCCATAGTGGAAATGCAGTATGTGTAAGAAAGAAACACTGTTGTCAATAAGCTACTGAGATGGGTTATTTGTTACCACAACATGTCCTGTCCAACCTGACTGGTACAGTCAGTCTTTCTCTAAGTGAATTGAAGATAGTAAGGAGATAGCAAGGAGAGAGAGTAATCATCCAAAATCAGCCATGCAGAGATTCCATTCTGGAGGAAACTAGATATTCATTACTTAATTCCATCACTGTTTTGCACACACAAAAAAATGACCCTAAAGAAACTACACTGACTGCGTTAACACAAAATTCATGTTGATCATGTCAGATTAAGAAAAAGCTATGTCACAATCATCTGGTATTTCTAACTGATTTTTCTGGCCAGCTTTACCATCATCATGCGGTATTTTTATTTCTGCTTTTTCCACTAAAAGAGGATTGATTATCTATCTTTTCTAAACAAAAATACTTGCTTTGTTAGTATTTTAAAATCATATTTAAAAAGGAGAATCTCTTTAAAAGACAAGTTATGAGAAATGCAGACCCAGAGCCATTATATATATATCTTTCGATTTCAGGCCATTGTGACCAGTGAGGGCCCGCGCTGTAATGAAGGTTTGTTCTGTCAGCAAAAACACTTACCAAGTGCTCCCAGATGGGTCATCATTCCCAAAAGCACTGAAAGAACCATCTTCCCGTTGGTAGAGAAGTTCTCTCTGGTAACCTAAAGGCACCAAAATAGATCATCAATGTAATCAACTTGCAATGAACGGAAGTTTCTAAGCATGCATTCATACTGAGGAAACATGGGCAGAGAATGGGAAAGAAAAAGACATCAAATCAACAACTAATATTGAATACTTTCCATGTTCAGTGCTGTGGAAAATTTAAAATACCAGAACTTTTTGAGCAGAATGCCTAAAATAACCACTGTCATATCCCCAAAGTAAAGTAAATTCAGAGGAACACTATAACATAGACAATTCCAGCCATTCAAAAGCAAGCAAATTAAAGGCAGAGTTTTATTTAGCTCTGTAGTTTTCATTCCAATGGTTTCAATATTTAGTCACCTACAATTGTTTACTACCTAAGAAAAAACTAAAATATCATTACTAAAGTTTAAAGCTAACACAGAAAGTAAAAATGCTTTCTACTTTTAGGCCAGCAAAAGAGGGGGTTGGAGGAAGGGCAAACTGTTAAATAATCGAAGACAATTCCTCTAAAATTTTTTGGCCATGGCCAACCAAGGTAAACCAAAGACCAATCAGTCTGCCCACCACATCAATTCCAAGTTTTCACTTAAAAAAAAAAAAAACCTTGATGGTAGTAATGAAGTCTCATTATAGAAATAAATTGGGAAGGGGGTTAAGGTTCACGTGTCTGCTTTAATAAAAGCAGATGTTTCATATTTGCAAATAAATGATGGCAAATCAGAGGCAGATGTTTCATAGTTGTACAGTGATGCATGCTGGTCTTGAAGTCCAGCAACTCAGAAATTATAGGCTGAACACTAAAGATTTACCAAAGAGCCCACAACAGACTAACTTGTTAAAAATGAAATTAAAATAACAATAATGTATCATTGAAAATCAAGTATAAGCAAGAGCCAAAACCATTTCAAACTCCAGGTATTATCAATGATTCTCTGATAACCAAGAATCCTTCCCAAAAAGTGTGGGACTCCACTACAGGCAGGTAGAGCACCCGCCGTGAGCCTCCAGCAGGGCACTGGGAGCCCGGCAACCCAGGTCGTTCTCACAGCCACCCTGCGATGTAGACCCCGTTATTATCCCTTTTTAAAGCTGATAAAAGTGGAACTACTGTGCCAGGTCACACGGCTGGTAGGTATTGAAACCAGGCCTTAGCCAAGGTTAGCTGTCTGCAAAACTGCTGTTTCCTATTAATTCAGAGACTTCTTTCAATGATTACTGTATGAACTTTCAATGATTACTGTGTGAAAAGTCCTTAGCACAGTACTGATGATGTGGCAAGCTCTCAATAAGCAATAGGTATTATTTTGTAATACAGGCAGAAGGAAAGGCTTTCCAACCACATAAATTTTTTTAAAAGTTGACAAATTTGAGTATAAAACTTTTGTTTTTACCTTTTCTGGCAAAATACACTATTAGCAAAGTTAAAAGATCATGAATTAGAAGAAAATGTTTGTAACATATAAGAGAAATAAATGGCTAATATCCCTAATATTAATATTTAAGTGTTATATGTATTATTATTATATATTTATACATATATATGAAGAACATTTTTAAATTTAGAGAAAAAAATGTTCAAACCTATTGGAAAGAATGGATAAAAGAAAATACATTTTATAAAAAACAAAGAAAGATGACCTTTATATATGAAAAACGTTCATTTTCATAATAGGTAAGATGCAAATTAAAACTACATCGAGATGCCATTCCTCACCCCTCACATTAGCAAAGATTCAAAAGCTTGGCCATTTGTGCCACTGGGGAGGCCATAAAGGGACCAGTCCCCGTCACTGCTGGAGGGAATTCAGAATGGTCAACTCCTGTGCAGAAAAGTGTCTGGGGTGGGGGTCCAGCCCGTGACCTGCAGGCTACATGTGGCCCAAAATGGCTAAGAATGTGACCCAAAACAAAATTGTAAATTTACTTAAAACATTATGAGACTTTTTTTTGTGGTTACATGTCACAATGTGTTTAATGTGTGACCTAAGACAACTCTTCTTCCTCCATTATGGCCCAGAGATGCCAAAAGGTTAGACACCGCTGAGCCCTTTTGACCCAATAATCCCATTTCTAAGAATCTATCCTGAAGATACACCTCCAACAATACCAACATGTACATGCAAAAGATTATTCACTGAAGCATTGTTTGCAATTGCAAGCATACTAGAAATAACCTAAATGTCCCACAATTACACATTGGTTGGATGAACTTTAGTGCATACACATAATGTAGTACTATGCAGCTGCAAAAAAAGAACAAGGACTATTTCTCTGAACTGATGTGTAGTAATTTGCTGGAAACATTGTTAAGTGAAAAGGACAAAGTCTAAAGTGGCATATATAGTATACTACCTTTTGTGTAAAAAAAAACAAGAAAATATATGTGTATATGTTAAATTCTACAGAGAGGGGGACAGAGAACCTAGAAACTAAAGAAGGAAGTTACCTACAAGAGTAGGGAGAAGGCACACAGCAGGCACAGACACCTTTTGCATATGCCTTTCAGAATAAGTTTGACTTTTGAAAGGATATTAATGATCAACATATTCAAAAAGCCAAGAAAGAATGAAAAAAGTTAAATGATAGGCATTATTCACACTCCCTTAGTTCACTTTAACATGTTTTAGTTTCCCTATAATGTTGGCGGGAAAAAAAAAGGCAAAATAAAATCACTTCCTTTTTCAGAGCCAATCAGGGATCACAGAGAAGTAGAAAAATTTTCTAATACTCACAAAGGAAATTAGCAAAAGAGTCCAAGGCATTCTCCCTCGATTTCCACTTCAGGACTAAATCTACCAGGTGAAGTTGAACTGTGAACCCAATCTGACAGAGGAGAGGAGGGGGAAGGGGGAGAGAAGAAAGCAGAGGAAAAGAAGAGAGGAGAAAAGAGAAAAGGGAAGGCACAGGGCCCTCCATCGCCACTGGAGGCGCTTCTGTGAAAGGAAGGACCAACTTCAAGAAGACCATGTGCCTCCAAGCCCCGAGATCACATCAACAACTGCGGTTCCAAGTGTGAGTTCTGTAACACCGGTCAGAGAGATGAGCTCATGGAGATGAGGTCAGTGCTTATGGAAATTACCCTCACGTGGCTGACCTCCAACTCCCCATTAATATCAACAACTAGCACCGTTCTTCCACCAGGGGCAGCCAGCCCAGAGCGGGGGAAGGACTCACGGACGATCTCCCGCTGGGAGCACATTTCTTGAGCTGGCTTAGATAAAACTGGGAATCTAAACCACCAGCCCTGCACCCATGGCAAAATAAAGGAGAGAATTAGAACCCAAAGAGAGGAGCTCATCTGGCTCTCCTGGTGGGAGTCTCCTGTGAGGCTCCGTTCCTCCTCTTACACCAGCCATGCATCGGCAGAGAACCCTCAGCGGCTCGTCCTCCAAACCATCCACTCATATGCAGAAAAGCACATTGTTGACTCAGCTGTAATGTTTCTCGTTACTAACACAATTCAATGTTCCAATGTAGTCACCTACATTGGAGACTTTTCATCACGATGGGTGAGAAAGGCAAAAATATGGTGTTTTCCAAGTGTTTATGAGGAAGTAAGAGTATAGCCTTTAAGTTCATAGTTTTATGAATAGCTCTTGAGTTAAAAAGTAATAGCTCTTGACTTAGAAAGTAATAATAGTATAATCAGAATTAGCAGACACCTGAAAATTAAAATACAGAGGAAGTCCAGAGGCTGCTGGGATAATGCCACATGAACTGTCATATAATTATAAAGAGCCAGACAAGACACCAATGCATTGGGTCATGACCTTCCTTTGAAATAGCCACAAATGTAAAGCATTTACAATTTTTCATAATAAATATGGAAGTGCTGGTAATGAAAACACATAGAAAAGTAACATTCCAACCATAATTTGATGTGGTTTACCTCAAGTGTCAAACTGCATATGAAGAAAAGAACAATCAATCAATTGTTACTGTGTCAATCACTTTCTCTGGTTAAAAAAAAAGTTGATACAAATATTCTCTGTACTAAAAGATAAGTACCAGATTTTTCGGGCCATAAGACACACCAGACCATAAGACGCACATAGGTTTTAGAGGAGGAAAGTAGGGGAAAAATTTTTGAAGCAAAAAATGTGGTAAAATACTTAATAACATAAATAACATAATATTCCACCAATGTAAGCCAGGTAAGCTACATTCAGACTATAAGACGCACCCCCATTTTCCTCCCAAATTTGGGGGAAAAATGTGTCTTATAGTCCAAAAAATATGGTAATCCTTACCAACTCCCTTACTCTTTATGATGTGAAATGGAAAATGAGAACTTTACCACATTTCCTTATAACATTTTCATTGCTGCCTCTAGCCATCCCTGTGATGACCAAATGCAGCACCAGACTTCTGAAACCTACTTTTTTCCTGTTTTACTTCACCAGAGAAAATATAATATGTTTTCAACTAAGCCTGGTCTGAGTCCCACTTGAAAAATTGAGCTGCAGGCACTGTGATTTAAATATTTGAGGAAAACAAGTGTTTTAAATCTCTAATTAACAGATTCAGGATTTCCAGTCCTTATCAAAAACAGCTTTCATTTTACAGTTCTATTTTTCTTTTGACAGCAAAAGACACTTCATTCAATGATGTAGCTGTTGTTTTGACCAAAAAACAATGGGTTAGGTTACAGGGCTCCTGGGCCAAGCATGATTTAAGTAAAACAATGCGCTGTTCATAAATGACATTTAAATAATATAATCATGACTCATGCCAAAGCCACTTTAATTCCTTAAGAAAATAAAAACAACTACAGTATATTTAAAGGACTTTGGCAAATGTGATGGCAAAAGAAAAAACAGAACCTCTGAAATAAGACACTGATTTCATAATGAAAATCATTATACCAAGAAGTTTTTGTGCACTACATTGAAATGCGACTCGGTCCAGCGTGGGAAATGATGTGTTTAGGGGAGCTCCACTGGACTGGCTCCATCAGCCACTCCACCAGCTCAAAAGGTGGACATGAAACCACTGGCCACATTTCCCAGATGATAAAAACATGCAAGAGCCTAGTGTTTATGAATAATGACCGCATTGTGGAAGCACTTGAGAGACCTTCTAGGCCCAATCGCCACATTGGATGATGAACCTAAGGCCCGAAGAAGTTAATATTGGTAGTAATGTGTTCATCCATTCTGCATTTATTGAAGTAGAAATATATCCACTCTGGATTCACTGAGGGGTACAATGGAGGTGATATTAAAGATGGTCCCCACTGTCAGGGAGCTTATCTTCTAGTGCAGGACACAATCATTAAAACAAAAATAATTTTTCAAGATAATCTGAAATAATGTTTTAAGTGTGGTAAATAAAATAAAATGGAATGATATAAATGAGAGTTACTAAATGGTCAGGAAATGCCACTCTTGAGTAAAACACCACCTGAATGATGAGAGGGAGCCATCCACGGAAAGATTTTGGGCAAGAGCCTCCCAGGAAAAGGAAGGACATGTTTAAAGATCCCAAAGCTCCAGATGTGGCCAGACGGGGAACGAAACGCCAGCAGCATCAGACAAGGTGGAAGATGGAGGCCCGTCCAGTTCACTTAGGGTCTTGTAGGATGAAGCCAAGAACCCAATGGAGATTTTGAGCAAGGAGGTGATGATTTTGAAATTACCAAAAGTTCTCTTTTATAACATGTGGCAACTGTGAGCCTAGAAGCAGAGAGTCTATTTAGGAAGCCACTGGAGTGGTCCACATGAGCCAAGATGGCACTGGAATGGAACAGTCAGCCACGGGATGAAGACAAATGGAAGAATTTCCCATTTGTTTTCAGAGGTAGAATGGCCAAGATTTACTTGCTGACTTTAAACCATAACTCCCTAGTTAGATGCAACTAACTAGTGCTAAAGTATCTCACTTAATCCTCACAACAGTCTCATTCCTACATACCATCCTCTTGAAACCAGCCAAATTACATTCTGAATACAAGTTTTCCAAAGGTGCAGAGTTAAGTGATGAGAATTTCAAATGCTTTTTACTCATCTCCTTAAATATAATCATTATGGCAATGGGCAAAGATCTCATTTGTTTTTAGCATGGCACCCACAGTTATACCAGAGAGCACTTGGAGTTCAAATCCCAGCTCTGCCACTTACTTGTTGTATGACCCTGAGCAAGTTAGTTAACTTTTCTGTGCCTCATTTTCCACATCTGTAAAAATAGAAGGATAATACTAACACTAGTGATGAGCATTAAATGATGTATTAGATGTAAAGGTTTTAGAACACTGCATGCCAAGTAGAAAGCACTCAACGAATGTTAACCATTGGTATCACCAAGCTGCAGACACAAAGTATCTGGTGTCCACAAACAGTATCAGCTTCTCAAGGAGCCCGGGTACAGTCGCCACCGCTCTGGCACTTTCTGGGGGCCCAGCAGGGCCTCCCCACACAAATGATTCTCTCCTAACCATCTGCTTGACATGTGACATGCACGGAGAAGGTCCCCACCATGGGACACCACAAGTGCTTACGGACAGACCGTCTTCTCCACTGACCAGGGAATTCTTCTGTCGTCTCCGCACTAGAAGGAACCCGGCACTTGATGTTTCATGAATAAAAAACACTCATCCCTTTTGATTTTTTAGTAGTTTTACATTTCAGGTCCCTTCTTAAAACATAAACCCCTCCATAAACCAATCCCTTAACCAACACCTTAGCAGCAATAGTACACAGTGAGCACACATTCCCAGTGCATTCCCATACAACCACACAGCAAAGTCCCACCATCACACAGCAAAGACGGAATCTGTCTGTTTTGTAAAGTGGCCTAGAGTGAACTCTGCCCTAAAAAAATTACAAATAAAAGCATGTGTCTAAAATGCTTACCTTGTCTCATAAATGAAAGGGCTTTCTCTTTTAAATTCTCTGTCAGTTGTTTCTTTTTAGTCAGGTAATCCAAAACATAAATATTTGGAGCAAAATTTATCATGTTCTGTTCACCACAGCCGTAAGGCATCCGAATCAATGAAGCTAAGCCATTGATGGAAGAACCAAGAATATCTCCTGAAAGCACAAGATATTCAACACGTTCAGCAAACGCTCAACACCTGTACCTGTTGGTGGAGAGGAGACACCCACTGGGAACAGAAGGTGTTCAGTGCTTAGGACAGAGGAGAAACTGTACACTGAGTCTTCAGGATGAGTGCTGTAATAAATGGTAATACAGTGACACTGAACTTGTAGATTACATGACAAATTATGACATTTCTTAGCTCAGGTAAAGATATAGGCATACACCAGACAAAAAATAAGTTTAAAAAATAAATCTTGAACAAACATGTCAGGAATTAACCATTAGCAAACCAGCATTCTTATACAGGAAAGAAATGGTTTTTAAGTTAGTATTCTTTGTATAAATAGAACTTCTATCTGATTTCTTACTAATACACTACAAATACTTCAGAAATAATTTTTTAAAAAGATAGAAATTGAAACATTTTCAGTGTGCTTTATTTAGCAATAACAAAGTAGAACTAACAAATATAAGCATTTCAATGACTTTCAGAATCAAAAAGGATTAGGAATATTGTTCAAAGTTAGTAATATAAAACTAAACAAAACATGTTTGAAAGACTTCTCTATCCACATTCTAACACCATGATTCAGGAAAATAAGTAACAATTTAAAAATATAATGCTTGAGTTCTAATCCTGACCCCACTGAGGCTGAGCTATACGGACCATTTCTGTGTAGTTCAGAAACTTACTCCATTCCAACTCCAAATACATAATGAAAAATCTGATTTAAAAAAAGTCCAAAAGGAGAGGAACAATTCTTTTGTATGAGGAGGCTGCAGCCACACTACCATGATGTCAAACTTTAGATGTTAATACAAAGAGGTGCATAAAGGTAATAATATTACTGCTGCAGGTTATGTTTCTAATACTCAGAGTGAATATAAACTGAGGCCATCGAAATTCAAAGAAGCAAGCTAGTACTCATACATTCTGAGCTACCAAATAGTCTTTTTAAAATAAATACCATATAAAAATAAAACTTGAAAGATCATTCTTTATGTCAAGCTTAAAAAGTACATCTCAGTGTACTTCAATGAGCCCAGACAGGCTCATTCCAGCGTAGGGCACGGTGGCACACATTTAAAAGTCAAGGCCTTCCCTTTGCATGCATGTGTGCTCATGCACACATGTGTGCGTGCAAGGGCTGAATCCTCCCAGCATCCCATCGCTGCGGGAGATGCCTAGGCAGAATTTTTATTCCCCTAAATAAGGAGCTTATTTAATTCTTTTTAAAGAGTCATAATCTAAGGCTCCAAAGAAAGCCCTGTATAGAGGAACTGGTTGCTTGGGGTTATAATAAAAAGCATTATACCTGCAGATGAGACTGAACAGGAGCCTCTGAGAAGGTGTTTAAGGTCCTAACACCTTGAAAACACGATTTAGATGTCATTAACCTACACATTTCCTTCAAGCTTGTGTAAAGCACAACTATATAAACAGACTGTTTGTGCGGGAGCTGTGTTTAACAGCTGATTCAAAAGCCCTTTTCGGGAAGCAGAGGGAGACTAGGAGAGGGTGCCTAAAGTCAGCAGGTACCTCCCTGCTGAAAAGGTGACTCGGGTCCTGTTCGAACAACTGCCCTCGACAGTAGTTCTCAGCTTTCGTTTATCAGAAGCACTTTTGGAACCTTTTCAAAATACACATACCCTGGCCTTGGCCCAAGAGATTCTGATCGAGGGGTGCCATAGACGACTCCAATACTTACCAGACTTGAGAGCCATGGAAGCCAGTTCTGCTCTTAGAAATAACCTCCCCCTGCAGCCATACTACCATGGGGCCTCACTACTCAGAAATGCTCTGCAGACCAGAAGCACCAGCATCACCTGGGAGTTTGTCCAAAATGCAGAACCCCAGGCCCCAGTCCAGGCCTGCCAAGCCAGAATCTGCCTTTAAACAAGACCCCCAGGCAATTCATATGCACCTTAAACATAGAGAAGAACTGGTTTAGGACACATATCTTGCTAGCCTTTCTATTTGATACCAGCTAAAACTTGTTGCAACCTCTTCTCATTAGGGCCAAGTAAGAAAGTATGGTATAGCTACAAACAGATGAAAACATGTATCATCACGTATAAATGAACCAGCAGCAATGGTGATATACTCTATTCTTACCAATGGCCGTGATCTGAACTCTTTCACTACCACTCACGGTATCAGGAGGAAAGGAGAAACTCAAAGTTTTCTGCGTAGCCTGTAGCTTGTTGTCAGTCAAGTCCAATAAGACGGATTGTGAATATAATTTTTCTATTCCTTCAGCCTGTTGACACAAAAGCAACACAATTAACGTGGCCTCCCCTCATCTGTTTACACAGCACTGTATGCAGACAATAGAAGAAATGTGTGTCTGCATGCGTGTGCGGTGAGGTAAGTACCTGCCATTTCTTGACTCTTGCTTCAAATCTGTTAATAAGCATTTACTCTCTAGTTAAATTAGACAAACTGTCTCATGAAATGGCAATGGAAATGACAAAGGAGAAAATGAAAAAGTGATGAGAAAAACTCTGAGGTAAGTTCCATTATTATCTAGATAGATCAAATACCTTGTCCAAAGTCACACTTGACAGAGCTGGGATTTGAACCCAGGGACGCCACACTGCAGAGCACAAGTGCTTATGCACTATGCCAAGTTGTCTTTCTGTGCACAGCACGTTCTCTAAAAAAATCTACAAAATGTCTTCTATCTGTGCTGAGGAATTCCAAAATTCATAATCTACATGTCAACTTAACATGATTTATCCCAATGTAACGTGATTTGTAAATATAACCGACTGCAAAAGAAACTTCCTTTACAGTCACGCTATAAATGTAAAGAGGAAACCGGCAGCTACTTCCAAAATGTGATACATTTTTACATATAGGTGAGAAAACAATCAGGCATAACCAGAAGGGTGGAGGAGATGACCCACTAGGTCTTGCCAACAAATCTAACCAAGAAAAACCACCTTCTGTTCCCTTTTTGCTTACATGTTTCCATGTCATTTATTGGAGACTTCAAATACTTACCTTCACTAACACCCTCTGGGTGACAGCATCAGAGGCAGCAAGTGAAACCGCTGTGACGGTGATAGGAACGTCCCCCACGTGCGTTGGTTTGAGCGGGAAAAGAACAGTTGCGCCGTCCTCACTGGGAACAACAATGGTCTGCTGGTGCTCCGTGGCATTTATTTCATTCGAGGCCATCAGAATATCAAATTTATCGCTTTTTTCAATGATCACCTTGACCTGGAAGAAAAAATTATTATCAAAGGTTTTGTATAATAAATGCTCTGCTGTAAAGTGTTAACTTTATCACTACTTTCAGTTCTGTTCATTTGTGAGGCCCAAGACTAGAGAAAGAAGAGACAGATTTGACCAAGGAGAGGACGAAAGGGTACCAGGAAATTTTCATTTCTTTCCTGTGCTTCCTTAGCCCACTTCTAAATTCAACTCGAACTAACATCAAATTCTCTTTGTGGAGATTCTTTTCCCATGCATGGAAAAGTGTAGCTCTGGGATCACGCATGAGCAAGGTCTCTGCGTGAAAATATCTCCCAAGCCGGCATGTGTAAATCCATGTCCGTGGAAAGGAATTCTTAGAAGGGAAATTTGGCTAAGACATTTCTTAAAATTTACTGCCTTGCTGAGTCTCTTACCCCGGAATCAAGGGGCTTATGCTAATGAATGCCCGAGGATCTTTCCTGCCACATGTTTACCTCCCTGGATAATCAGCCCATATAGCTTCCCCCTTTTGATGTATCTTTACCACCTAGTTTAGATCCGCGCTCTGCGCATAGTTAATGAAGGCCATTCTGATGTGAATGTGTCCTGAAACCTCTAATAAAAATCCAGGCTAAGCTGCACTCGAGGCCCTCTCCCACGATAAGGGAAGGGTCCGTGGCCCCGGATTTCCTCTTCCATGCGTGTCTCTGTGTGAGATTCTTTCACGCGTTCGGTCATGGTCACCACGGATTTTGCGGGACGGAATCCGCAGCATCTCTTATTATCCAAAGCCTCTGAGTGGTAAGGAGGTGCCCAGAAATGTTATTTCATGTCATCATCTTGCCACAAGCCCAATTTAACTGTCATTCTGAGACACGGGCCTTATTAGAAAACCTGAGACAAAAGGGTGACATGTTATAACATCACTGAGAGACTCTGCAACAATTACTCCAAGGAAAGTGGGCCTCGGACACGAGTCCCGAAGTGCACCTCGGTCGTAAACTTCTGTCAAAGTGTCAAAGCTGCCAGTCTCATCAAGAACAGCATTTCTCAAGGCCTTATATCTTATGAATTGTTTTCCCATTTATTTTCTCATCTGTTTCTCCAATTATTTTCTGTAGAGACAGTAGTTATTATTCCCACTTACAGATGAAGAAACCACAATTAAGTTATTTACTGGAAGTGGTAGAAAGGGGACTCCCTCTGACTACGGAGCTTTTGCTCTTCACACTGTACCGTGTTGATTAGATTAAAAACTAAAATTTTAAAGGAAGAACCAACGTATTAATGGACACAGTGCTTTAAGAAAGTATAGCATTTAACCCAACCTTGATTAGGTTAATTACAGCTCCCTACTTACTCTGGGGCGGGGCAGGCGGCGGGGGCAGCCGTGGGAATCCATCGTTTGGGTAACACTGTTAAGGACACAATGCAGTGAGCCTAACCCTGCCTTCCAGGGAGCTGACTAAGGAGACACAGGCACATGACTCAAAAAACAAAGCCTTAAAAATAGAATGCACTGCATAAATATGGAGACAATAAACATAACAGAATGGGTGAGAAAAGGCCAGATCTTGAATGAAATAAATTTCTTGCCAGCTACAGCGGGCACAAAATGACAGTGATAGAAGTGGCAACACATTCTAGATGTGAGTGAGACTCGGAAAAAACTGCAGAAGGCAAGAAAGAGAAAGACCGGCCTCAGAGACAACACGGAAGTTACGTGGCTTAAGCGAGGAAACCGCTGGAGAGGACGGAGGGAGAGAGAAAGCTTAGATGTGAGAATAACATCCTTAGACATGAAAAAGCAGAAGAAATCCCTGCCAAAGTGTGTTTATGTTCATTTCTCCAGAATGTATAAAAGGCTTAGATACCCAGAACCCAAACACTATCCAACCCAGTCCCTGCATGTTTTCTCCATTTTCCCCGAAGCATAAGTGATTAACAAAATCTTTAATATATTACCTCAGTGGCGTCTTTCAAATAATTGAATATGGTTACTTCCAAAGCAAATTCTTCACCTCTGATCACAGAGTAGGGAAGATTCAAAAAAATGAAAAATGGCTGAAAGGCTTGTAGCTGAAAAGAACACAATGAATACATATTTTATTCAAATCAAAATGCTTCAATTTTATGCAATTAAAAGAAAATCTCACAAAACCTATGAAACTTGTAACTTCACATAGAAATGTCCACTTGCCTATCAACATGCAGCAAACATAGTAACTTACTGCAAATGAATATGGTAAATTGATTTGATTTATGTTAGTCAACACTACATTTTATTAAGGGCCTACTTGGAACCAGGCAGTTTACACAAATTATTTCATTAATCATTACAACCTTGAGGCAGGTGTTATGCTCATTTTTTACAGAAATGAAATCTGAAGCTGAGAGACCCCTGCAAGTTGCATGAGGTAACACTGTCAGCAGGCGGAGGAGCCAGAACTGGGTCCCTGACAACAACGTGACAACAGGGCGTCTGACAACAATGCCAAGTTCCTCTTCTACTGCACTATACTGCCTCCACCCACCTGCTTCGAAAGCAGCTAGCCAAATCAAAGAGCCCCTGTTACAGACTCCAGTGCAAAGTCTAAATGATGTTCTGCCTTCTGCCTTTCACACCTGCAGACACATGGACTTCCTCGTTGGTGACTCAACTCTGACACTGTTGACCAAGTCCTGCAGGGGGAGCTGAACCCCCTCCGCTGCCTCTGAGGATAAAGCTGGATCCCTGTAAGCCGGTGGTTCTCACCCGCAGCAGAAAGCCCCTCTAGAGGTTTATCTGGACATTTGTGGAAGGGTCTTAGATTGCCACAGTGTTTGAAGGGTGCCATTGGCACTCAGCAGGTAAAAGTCTGCAATGCCCCCAGACTACAGAGAACTGGCCCCTATCCCTCATGGGTCTTGAATGTCTCTTCAGACATTTGTGAACCATAGATAAAGTACCTGCTTCTGATAGCCTGAACTTACAACATAATTCCAATGTACAGGTAAACCTGAAGCATTTTTCAATACACATTTGATTTTTCATGAATACAACTATTTTGTTAATCAAAAGAAGACTGTACTTGTTTTGGGTTTTTTTTGTAACTTTACTAAAAGTTGCTCACATTTCAGAAATTTGCATCACTATAGGCAGCACTGCTCAAGGTTTTTGCGTTGCTAAAACAATACAAGTGTGTCAAAGTGCATTTCTGTGCATGGCGTAAGTATTTAAATATATTACTCTGTCTTCTAGTGCACTTAGTTATGCCTGGTCATTTATATTTTGAAATATAATTATTTTATATTCACTGTCCTTTAATTCCTGCTTAATATTTCACTTAGGGCATCATATGGATTTTTAATTGAATATGTGGGCATATTATATATTCTATGAATTTCATTGTGATTGGTAAAGGGATAAAACAAAATATCTGCTATAAAAGGGGGGCTTCGGGCACAACAAAGGTGGGAGCTACTGGTCTAAGACCGATGACAGTTACCATGTTCCTTTTGCTGGCAACTGGTTTAGGAAGTGGCAGGCGACACAATTAGACCAGAGAGATACGAAGGAACATCTGCTAGGGGACATCTTAAGAAGTTATGTTTGATCTTGAAAGAGGGACACACGGAAATACTTTCTATCTTCTGACCTTTGGAAGTGGTGGGACTTGGTCAATAATAAACTTTCTATCCAAATCTTACTATGGATCCAGCACATTTAGCTGCTTAATACAGCTCCCATTCTAAAACATAAAACAGATGAAAAGCAAAAAGGAAAAACCCAGGAATCTCAAAACTGTGATCAACTTCATAAGCAATTATAATCTGTGGAGTTGACGCTTTCTTCACTTTATGCAACTGTAACATTTGCAAGCAGCACTTTAATATACTACCTCCACTGGAGTAGTTGTCAGTCCAAGACCTAAATCCTCAGAGATCACAAAAGCAGTAGCTACCCAAGAAGTGATAGAATCAGGTACAGTAACTTCAAATTCTTCATAAGTCTTGGAACTGAAGTCAAGATAAACATAAAAATCACAAAACCAAGAACTGACACATTTCAAAATAAGTCAATATAACCTAAACCATTTTTTGGAAGACTATTAATTTTACAAATCATTTATGTACCGAAATTTTTTAAATTTATGCATAAAACATCAAGAAATAGGTCATAATAAGGTCATCATGGTCCATATTAAAAGCTTTATAGTGTTCACATATTAAGAATGAACATTATTTGCATAACTTTGTATATAAAATAAATATATTTTTCAAATAACTCTAATTTTGTCTCTCATTTTGCATGAAAGTTTCCTTCTGTATCCAAAACAACGCTATTATCTATTGGGTATTTTTTAGGTTTGACCTGCATCTTATTCCAAGTTTCTGCAAATGTCTGACTTTTTATAAAATACATGTACATTTCATGACTTACTTCCTTAGTCATCGAGCAGGTACCACTGGGTTTGTCAGCAAGCAGACTTCCTTCCACCGCCCACAGCCCTCTTCCCTGTGGCTCAGAGGGATGGATGTTTTAAGAGGAGCCACAAGGCAGACAGAGTGACCGTGAGTGCTCCCCACCCCAAGGCAACAAACTCACTCTCAGCAATTTCTCTCCCATGAGAACCGAGAAACTTCAAGGAAGTTAAAATCACCCTTCATTAGAAAAAAAGCCTATCTTCTCCTTAATGATACTTTCATTGCCACAGTTTGCAGGTGGCTTTATTAAATACTATATTTAGATACAATAAACATCATTTTGAAATAAAAACTCTCGTTTTTTTTAGTTCTTAATCACACTGTGTTTGTACGAACCATTAGAAAGAGGATAAAACTTCTTTAAAACTAACACTAAACAAAATAAATATGGATAATCAATTTTA
>PVJI01017115.1:0-36487 GCA_004026765.1 Micronycteris hirsuta | reverse complement strand
CTTGGAGAATGCTAACTCAACTTCTGAACCTTACCACCCTTTTCTATAAAACAGAAGAGACTGCCCTAGCTGGTGTGGCTCAGTGGACTGAGTGCCAGCCTGCGAACCTAAGGGTCGCTGGTTCAATTCCTAGTCAGGGCACATGCCTGGGTTGTGGACCAGGTCCCCAGTAGGGGGCGCATGAGAGGCAACCACACATGGATGTTTCTCCCCCTCTCTTTCTCCCTCCTTTCCCCTCTCTCTAATCATAAATAAAATCTGTAAAAGAAGATCCTTGTCACCAATGGGAATGAAACTTCCTTCTGTGGTCTTAGAACAACGGTAAAGAGGCCACTTCCTGATTCAATTGACGGATGTGCCAACTGTCTTTGAAAAGTTTAGACTCATGTTTCCAAAAACAGATTTTCTGCTCTTCAGGTTCTGTCAAGTGCAGAGAAGTGTTTCGTATATTCACATGAATCATCAGCTTAAGGGAACCATAGTTCCCTGCTGGCAGTTTGTGTCGCCCTGCCCTGGACTGCTTCACGTTAACAAAGAAAAAGACTTTGTGTCCCTCAAACTAATGTGTTGATAGACCAACAACTGAAATTCAAAACGATGCTTCTTTTGAATACTGGCATAATAAATTCCTTTGTCTGAATGTGTCTTTGTAACATTTTCTATTCTTACTGCCACAATGGAACTCAGAATGATCTCTTGTAGTTCATCGCTATATTCGAGAAGGTAAAACGATCTGATACTATAATTTAAAGTCATTTAAAGTAGCTTGGTTGTGCAGAGAAAAAAGTTTAAGGGCAAATTGCAGAGAAGGTATTAAATGAGATGCTTTTCTAGTCTCTTCCCACCTCCCAGAGGAGAAAGAAAGCGTTTCACTTTGTGTACCACACGAAGTTCTTAACACAGATGGACACACCCACGGCCTTACCTGTTTGACTGCACTATCATTTCCCAAACCACAGTCTGGGCCAGAGCAGACGTACACGTTGGATGGTAAATCATTGTAAGAGTTCCTGCTGACGTTGGAAGAATCTCTCATATTGAAGTAAAGAGCCCATAGCAGTCTTGGCTTTTCAACTTCATTTTCTAAATGTAGATATAAATTTGACTTACTTCTAAAGCACAATATGCTTGTCAACTTCCAGAATATGTAGTTGATTACAGACAAAGCCATGGCTATATATTGTAGGAAATCACCACTTTGTATATCAACAATAGTAAACCTGCATCCACATACTCCAATTAATACATGTGCATGATATTTCAAGCAATGGCTTTTCAAGCTAAGACAAGTTAGATTTTTAACATTCATTGGATGAGTAGCAAATTACTTAAATTTAACTCCATTTGTATTCCCTTGGCTTTCCATTATTTCTCTTCACCAGTAGCAAAGAGTTTACGATTACATTCATCTTTAAATTATATCTCTGAAGAAAATCACCTAAATTGGTTTTGTTAGGTTTCACATGGACAAACCAACTTCAAAAATCATACAGTAAGTGGAGAGTATAACAGGATTCTGAGATGTTCAATAAATCCAGAGACAGAAAGTAGATCACTGAGCACCCAGGGCTGGGAGGGGTGACTGCTAATGGGTATGAGTTTCCTTGGGGGATGATGGAAATATAGTAACACTGACTGCAGTAATGTTTGAATAATTCTATGAATATATTAGAAAACACTGAATTTTGCACTTTGAGTGCGTTATATGATATGTGAATTAATCTCTCAATAAAGCTGTCATTAAAAATAGCACATACAGGATTCAAAGTTTGATGTTCTAACTCGCGAACTCTCTAGCCAAGATTACAAAATTAATGCAGTTATTTGTTTGTGGGACCCAACAAACAAATAACAGAAATGAGGTTGGAATCTGCAACTTGTTTTAGCACAGTCCCTCACTGAACAGCAAGCATCTATGCGTGTGAAAGATTGGGCTGGGCGCTGCGGATACAGATGAAATGCACTTGGTCCTTCACCTGCTTTTTCACGTTTCCTCAAACAGGGCCCTAGCACACAAGAGATGCTCAATGAAAAATTTCTGAATTGATTTTAATCCAATCTTTAGGTAAAATCAAAGTATAATGTGCTTATTAAAAGGCCCAACCTTACTTACCTCAACACCGAAAGCCTATTCCTTGCTACCTTAATAATTACTTTTCTGTGTCTCTTCCTTACACATTATAATTATATTTGCTTTGGTTGAAAACAAAAATATCACTGTTAAAATATTTATTGAGTACATAATTTTCTTAGTCTGAACCTGAACAAAATATTCAAATTGTCTATAATGATAATAATGGATGGGTATGAAGATTACCCAAGACCATGAGGAACCTTAAGAATCATCCAGAAAATTCTAAAAGTATAATTACCTAGTCCACTAACTCTTATTGTTAAATTGGTAATCAATTGGTAATTCATTTTTCTGAATGTGTCTTTGTAATATTTTCTATTCTTATTGCCAAAATGGAACTCAGAAATTATCTCTTGTAGTTCATCATTATATTCGAGAAGGTAAAAAGATCTGATACTAATTCTCAGCTAATTACGGTATTCAATTAATAAGAATGCCCCACTCCCCAATTCAGGATGAAGAGGAGATTGTATGGTATTTAACTGAAAATATCTCCACTATGAGAATACCACATATGTTATTTTGCTAGGTCATCCCGAAAAATTAATAATTATTAGTATGATAGGGTGAAGAAACTCTGAATGTAAAACATGATCCCTTAAGATACCCCTTTCTAATACTAAGATCTATGAGTGCAACGTATCACTAACTTCAGGTAAGCACAAATTAGGTGGCAAACCCATTTATTGACAAAATAAAGGAACACAAGGGACTCGTATTTCACAGCTTATACTATAGGGCTCTTAGTGCACTGATTGGTGAGTTGAGTTTCATTAAATCTTACAGGAAGATAATTAAACCTGCTGCCTGTGGGTTCTCACACCAGACTCCAGGAGCGCTGCTGATGGTGGGCTGGAGCCTGGCGTCCATTAATACTGCCCCGTGTGGGTCCGACCGCGCACACAGAGCACGCATTTTGTGAAAATTCCCGGTCAGTGGAGGGCTTTCACTAAATACAAGTTGGGGAAAATTAATAATCCAATACATTATAGGAAAGAAATTTCATATAGGTTGAAGCTTTGAAGAGAGACCATGAGGAAGATGAAAAGTTGACAGAGGCCGAAGATAAATGCTCTAGATACGAGGGAGTTATCAGGCTTTGACCTTAAAACCCTCAAAGAGATATATAATTGCTTCATCTTTCTTTGAGGTCAGCTGGAAGGCAGCAATATAGCTGGAAAAATAACATGTAGGAGGGGAAGTACACAATTGTCACAAAATATTAAAGCTGAGAAGGTTGGTTAGGAATATAATCAATTGGTCAGAAGCAGAAGTGGTTATCTGTAATAGCTCATTTTATTCAATTAGACAGTGTGAAGGACTAGACAGTAAGAGGTAATTTAGAAAAGGAGCTTGGGCGAATTAAACTGTGGTAAGTACAGAATAAATAAGGGAGGCAGATGGAAATCAACAATGGCACACCAAATAAAAGCAGTAAATGGTCCACAGATGCCTGTTGTCTTTAGGGAGAGGAAAGTACATCAATAGGATAGCAGAGTAGGATGAGACCGAAAGAAGGAGACTGTCGCAACCTTGACTGAGTCTAGACACAACAAACACGAAAAGGAATTAAGGTAAGGGATTTGAGTACTCAGCCCAACAATTGCTAACACCCTTAGCAGCTACCAACATCACCGTGACATTGCTTCCACAGAGGACTGGATAGAGGAGACGCGGTGCATACAGATACAGTGGAGCACTACTCAGCCAGGAGAAATGGCAAAATACTACCATTTGCAACAACATGGATGGACCTTGATGATGTTACGCCAAGTGAAATCAGTCAGACAGAAAAAGCTAAGAACCATATGATTTCACTCACGTGGGATGTAAAACTGAAACTCACAGACACAGACAGCAGTGTGGTGGGTACCAGAGGGAAGGGGGCGGGGGTAGTAAAGGGTAAAGGGGGCCAAATCTATGGTGATGGAAGATGATTTGACTTTGGCTGGGGGGCACACAGTACAACATACAGAGCACATATTATAGAAAAGTCCACTTCAAACCTGTGTGACCTTATCTGCCAATGTCACTGCAGTAACTTTAATTAAAAATAACACCTATCAGGGGAATTTCTGCTTTTAGGAAGTGCTGCGTTTTGGAGAGCGCAAATGAATGGGATGGAATGTGGTAACTCTACACGCCATGCACAGTGAAAGGGAAGAGGAAGATGATGCAGAGACGGCACTACACGCAGACACTTTGGGATACAGTAGTAATGAGACAACGGCTTCAGGTCATAGGAAAACTGCCAATTTCCTGGGTAAAATAAAAGACCACTTAGGACAGTTCCAGCTTAACAGTGAGAGTAAAACATACTCCTCACTGAGTGCTTTGAAGGATATTCTGAAGAAGGGGGATAAATGGTAATGGAAAACAATACAATAAAAACATTAAAAAAAAGATTCAATGCATATAGGAATCGTGAGCAATCACTCATTTTCTCACCTGAAGAATCAGGTTTGTTAATCATAAACACTTTGAAATTCCTTCGGACTAGGAAGTAGGGAAAGGTTTAGAGAGCTGTGATGTTCTCAAAGAAGCCTGGGTGGTAGGGCTCTTGGAAGTATTAGTGGAACTGCTTCTTAAGACAGAGCATATGCCAATAGCTCCGGCCGATACCTCAAATGTCAAAAAATAAATAAGAGAGGTGATGGGGGAAAATCTCCACAACCCAACTGGAACCTCTCAGATACAATGGCAAAGAACTATCATATTTGAGATGAAAATATTATCTTTTTAAATTTTTCTAAATTTAAACTTTATTGCAGTTTTTCCATTATGATTTAGTCTCCTTATACCCTCTCCCCCCAGCAATCCCCACACTATTGTCCATGTCCACGAGTCCTTTTTCCTTTGGGTTCAATCCAACTGCTCCCTAACACTATCTTTTTTTTAAATCCTCACCTGAGGATATGTTCATTGATTTGTGAGAGAGAAAAATCAATGAGAGAGAGAGAGAGAAAGAGAAAAGAAAAAAAAGAGAAGAGAGAGGAGAGGAGAGGAGAGAGAAAACATCAATTGGATGCCGCCTGGACACACCCCAACCAGGGATCAAACCCACAATCTAGCTTATGTGCCCTGACTGGGAATCAAACCCACAGCCTTTTGGTATTCGGGATGATGCCCCAATTTACTGAGACACCCGGCCAGGGAAAGAATATCATCTTTCACACACAAAAAACAAAAAACCTTCCTTGTCCGGTGAATAGGCTGACTGTCACAAAAGCATATGAAGCACAGTGCCACACAGAACAGAGATTTCAAATACAAAGGAAAAGAAATTAGTTCAAACAAAGCTATTCCTTGGGCACACATTTTAAAACAAAATATTTACAATGCCCTAAAGCATAAGGTTTGATATCATTGTCAAATGATCAAAATATAACAATAAAAGCCATCAATCTGTAAAAAGAGGGGCTTTTGCTACAGAGAGGAATGTGCTGCAATGTAGTAAAAGTTCATACTGCTATAAAGTTCCTTCTTCCCCCTTCAGGCAGGAAAATGAATTGAGTTCTCTTCTCCAGGTGACTTTGCCTCTCTGACCTGCCATGGCCCAGTGCTCACTTTATCTGGTGATTCATTTTCAATAACTCCAACAGTATTTGTTCTGACATTTTAATTAAAATATGACCACTACCTCATCCCGATGATAAAAAGGCCTATGTGTCAGTGAAAAGTAGCTTTTCAGTGCCTCGGTGCACCTGAGGACCCCTCTGAGCTCGTAGTTCTCACTGAAGAATTTCGCTCAGGCTCCAAACAATACATCACTTCAAATGGGATCACTTTAAACATTAAGATTAATGTTTAAAAATCTAAAATGCCTAAAGGATGCTAAGGAATGAACATGTAATTTCCCCGACTTGATTTTTTAAAAAAGGAAATTAAATGCATTTAAAACGTGAAGAACAATGATACAAGAGTCAAATTAAGTGTATCATTTGTATCTACCACACAATAAACATAAACAAAAATTATTAAAAATTTCAGAAATAAAGAAGGGAGTCAGAGCTTTTATAAGCAAACTAATTAAAGCCAAAGAGAAAATTATGATTCTAAATTAGGTTTAGAAATATTATTATGTACCATAACTTTGCCATCAAATGTTTAACAATCATCTAAACATTTATATGAGATTTTTCAATGAAGCAAGTACAAATACAAAACAAATTAAATTCCAAACTAAAGTGAACTAAATTTTTAGATTGTGGAATTCTATTCCATTCAAAAAGAAGTTACTGATTTATATAGCTATTAGCTCCAGAGAACAGAGCACTTTCTTATGTAAATATAAATGGCCATCGACACATTCTCTCTGCCAAAGAAGACATAACCAAAACAAACTAAAAGGAAATAATATGTAGGAGTAAATAAACGGTTTTCTGAACAAAAGTAACATCCCAAGAAAATGAAGATACATGAATTATTGAGGAAACTGGCCATGATTCCAGTGGACATGAAAATCTTACAATGAAAATCATTCTCACTTCATATAAATGAATGTCTGCCAGGGTGTGTTTTAATCACTTATATGCAGAACACACTACAATTTGCTCCATTCACAGCTACAAGAGCCATCCTATGATGAAGGGAGGTTAAGTGTAAAAATCTGTGGTTAGGAGCATTTCCTCACCATGAACAAGTAGCGTAGTGGCATATCTATTCTGAAAACTAAATATTTATCAGGTCACTAATGTGTTATGCATTTAAAAGACAGCAATTAGGAAGTATTACTACATTTGTCAATTAACATCTTAACCTTCTCTCAGTTGAAGCAATGTTTTTTTTTTCATAAATGAGGACCATATTTTCTGGTAAAGAAATATATACTCTTTATACAACACGTATAAATGAAAGAAAAGTAAAAAATTAAAAAATTTTCTGTATTCTTGCCAAAATTGAGATTTCCTGGCAGTCTTTTTTTCTGTACACGTGAAAATGTACACATATAAATATACAACTTTTGCACTTAATTATATACATTATATGTGATGTCAATTTTCCTTTACCATTATAGAGGGAATATTTTTCCATTTTTAGGAAAATAGGGTGCTCAATCACCCTAATAAAACATGTAAGCATCATTGCCGAATGCTTCACATTTCAGTTCAGACAGCATAACCTTCACGAGATACCTAAAAGGAGTACAGTGGTTACGTTACTGGTCATCATGAATATTGCTTATGATTATTGTTCTTACCTATGTCCGTTTCCGTATCTGGAGTAAACAATTTCTGCACAACTGGTTCTAAATCTTCTCTTGCTGTTTTAGAAGATGTACAAGTCAAATGAACCAGATCTGTTTTAAAAAAATAACAGTTTGAGTTCCTGCTTCTCGTGAATTTCACCATGTACTCAGATTCAAGGCACTGAGCTGGGGAGCAAGGCACGGCTCCTGACTTCAGGGTTTATAATCTAGAAAAACCGTAACAATGCGTTGTGTTTGTTAACTTGACAGCTAAAACATACGTTAACTAACAACCATGACAGAACGCACTAAGGGCCAAGAAGAAGTAGCAATTGCTGGTTCATTTTGTAAAACCAACAGAGTAGAAAAGCTTAGGAAAGCATATATTCAAGGAAAGAACTGAACTAATCATTGTAACGTTCCCAAAAAGGGTTGATAAAGGATTGCTAAGGAAAATAATTGTGTAAAAAGGACTGAAAGTATTTATTTATGTAGAGAACACTTCACATTCGTCAGACAGAAGAACACATTGATGCAAACTTTACTGATAAGTTAACAACAAATCATCTATTCATTACTAGGTTCTCTAAGAAACTTTTTGGGGGAACACTGTGGGCTTAGTCTGAATCATATATATATATATATATATATATATATATATATATATATATATATATATATATATATATATATATATACTTGAAAGTCCATAAAATGGCACAAGTTAAAAGAGTCTATGATATTTTCAGGAATTCTAAATCACTTCCTTTTGCATTTATAAAATCATGGGGCTTGGACCTCAGAGAATGTTTGGGTTAGAGGATATCATGTACCAAAAATAGCCCTTCACAGAAGTGAGTACTGTAGCCTAATGCATTTAGAATTCCTAAAGGCATACACACACAGGTAAAGGGAGGAGGAGAGTTCTGTGTACTGAAGCAAAGGACTAAGGAGGGATGGAATTATGGCAGAAAGAATATATCAGAGAACCGTATATACTGAGAAATTCCTTCCCCCAAAACAGCATTACAAAAATACACCCACTTTTTTTCTAAAAGTTTATTTCAGACTGCTAGACTTGTTTTTAAAACCCCAGGAAGATAGTTCAAAGCTTGTCACGAGCACCAACATCAAAATAGAAATACAGTTATAAAAACTCATTCCACATTAAACTATTCTATATATATCTAAGCATAAATGGAGGGACTCTTAATAACCCTGTGTGCTGAAATCCAATTGTAGGATGGTACTACTTAATTCAACAAGGATAACTTTCACAACAACATGATTCCTAATCAAATTAAATTTTTCAAGTGCTAGGTAACTTTGGCGAGAGGGAGTTTAAACTCTCCAGATGCTGAATATAGAACTACAAAGACAGAAATACCTGATACAACACTCAAGAGAAACTGTGCTGTCTCCTCATCTCACAGTCTCATAAAATACCAATGTTCATGTCAAAGTTCTCAATTTTCCAGTTCTTTCCTATTTAATTAATGTGGACTAGGGAAAAAGAATATAAACAGAAATATAAATAAAAAAGTATATTTTGAAAAGTATCTTTTTTTCCTTTCTATTGAATTTATCGGGGTGACACTGGTTAACAAAGTCCTACAGGTTTGTCAATGGTAAACCCCTGATTGTGATTCTCTAAAACAGGATCTATAACAGAAATACACTGGAGCAATGGTGTCCTTTATGTGCCGTATAATACGGTAGAGTGCAGTTGAAGGAGTGCTAGCAACCATTTCTAGTAGTGAAGTCAGATACCCATCAGGTACTTAAAGATTTTTATAGCAATTCTTTTTTTTAAGATTGTATTTATTTTTAGAGAGAGGGAAATAGAGGGAGAAAGAGGGGAGAGAAACATCCATGTGTGGTTGCCTCTCACGTGCCCCCTACTGGGCACCTGGCCTGCAACCCAGGCACATGCCCTGACTGGGAATCGAACCAGTAACCCTTCAGTTCGTAAGCTGGCACTCAATCCACTGAGCCACACCAGCCAGGGCAAGTTGGTTACTTTTAAACACAAGAGAAGTGGGATTTCTACTCAGAATTTGTACAACAATGAGCACATTTAAAAGTGACAACAATGACCAGTCTAATGTATAGCAGCAGGGTGATATGGCAGAGGATGGTGACGCAGATCTGTATATACTGGCCAAGTCAGTCTCTCTCTCTGGCCTCAGTATTCTCATGATGAAATGGAAGTGGTGGAGAAAGTTTATCTACCAGACCTCTTTCTACCTCTAAAGTTGTACTATTCTAACTCCTTACTCATCGGCCATGATTTTCTCAATGAAGACAAATTTGAAACCAAAAGCTTATGGCATCACCAATCTAAGTAAATGCTTGCTGAAGAAAGTAGGAAATCTGTTCCTCAAGCTTCTGAGATTATCACACTCAGCAGCATTCACGCCATACAAGTAGCCATAAATTGTTCTGAATGCATTTAAAGAAACTTTACGTATGGGCTAGTCAGCAAATGCGTATTGTTATACAACCTAACTAGGAAGAATACAAAATGGATGTATATAGGGATCAATGTCGCTCATAACTTGTCTTTCCTACTGGCACAAAGGCCAAATGTAACTTACGTGATGTGGTCCACGTAAGAATACAAGACTGTGTCAGTAAGATAGAAACGCATTTTATTCATGGTACCAAGTGAGGAACTGAGTTTGATGACACATGGGTACACGAGTGGGTCTCTGAATCCACCCATGAAAAAATTCCAGAATAACTCCAGAGGCAGCTTGTGCTTCCTCAATAGAATTTAATGAAAAACACCTTTGAATGTCAACTGGAGATCACGAGTAATAATAACTTTACTCGTAAAATCAAATCAGTGCCTCATGAAACTACTAATAAAAATAATTTATATCATCACATTTTCAAAAAAAACAAATACAAGAGAACAGGCACCAATGACGGTTTTAGATCATTATCTAAAGTCATTTTTATGAAAAGTAAATAACGTTTTCTTTATAGGGCCATAAAAGCAGAAAAGATTATATAAACCAGTACCTACATAAAATTCTTGATTATTCATTATTTCATACATATGTGTATATATACTCACATTATATATTCAGAAATATAAAATGATAACACAAATAAAATCCTGTAACATCAAATCCCAGAATAAAACATCTGTTACTCATGAATTATTATTTACAGAAAAGATTTCAAACTGTCTAGAATATGAGTAAATACTATAAAGTTTGTGAACCTAAATGTGAAATAGAAGGACTGCAGAGATGTTTTGCTCATTTACAAATGATTTTAAAAGAAGACAAATCCCATATTAGATTCATTTAGGAGAGAAGAAAAGATAAGTAGAAAACACAGACATCAGGTATGTTCTGGAAGATGAACTATGTGAGTAAAAAAAATGACTCCATTTTTGGAAAACACAATAAATAAATTTCAAATATTTACAAACCTCAATAACCTGAATCACATAACCTGAGCAGAGGGAAACTTCAAATGATTTATAGTTTAAAAATATAACCTTACTATTTTTAAAAGGAAAAATAACTAGGCTAACTTAGGTAGGGTTCCTTAGGAAAGCCCTGCATGAATGGGTAACAATCATGTGCTATCGCTGTACCAAAATACCAACTTAACCAACACTGACGTCTTTTACATACAACCAAGAACCAGGAGGTGTACCCCTGACACCCCCTAAAAAGGCATTTCAGCACTTAAAGTAGACGTTACAATGCCCCTAGACTACCACAACCACAAGCTCAGAACATGGGTCCGGTCATATTACGTGCAATTTCAACAAGTTTGGCGACCTTGTTTTCTGGCGCTCTGCAGATAAGAAACAGCAAACGAGGGGGAAGGGGAGTTCAGTGGAAAGTGCTGCCAGAAAGAACATTCCGACAGCTGCATGAAAACAGCTGGAAAAAGCCATATAAAATGTAGGTACAAGAAATGATAAAAGCACGGTGGTATGGGGTCATTTAGCATAGAACAGATAGGCCTAAACACCTCAATAGGCCTCAATTCAAGGGCATCGCCGGATCACAATGGCATACAATAACCAATGCTCGCCGTGTCCCTCGGTTATAAGGAAAGGTTAAAATGTTTTATACATTCAGTGCAGAATGAAAAGGAAATCCGTGAGACATGCTAGAAAGAATTATTTTTAAAAAACTAAAATTTTCAACCCCAAAAGAATACATTTCAGCTACCTGAAGAATGCATCTGGGGAGATTACAGTATACTATGGGTGCTAAATAAATGATGTATCACTCACCACTGTTTACATGCTAATGGGTATTTCCAACTGGCTTTCAAACCTTTCCTATTCTGCCTCAATTCCACTGTAATAATAACTCATTTAACAAATCATCTAAAACAGTTTTATTTTGAACAAATGGTAGTTCCGGTTTGCTTAGAAGGCATTTCTGCTAGGCATTCCTGGTCTGTCTGCAGGTAAGAAATCTGTTTTTGGACCAGGAAATTATTATTTTTTTTTTTTAGTCAAAAGGATGTGTATTTTTAAATTTTGTCAACATTGCCAAATGCCCTTCCACAGAAGCTGTACCCCTTCCCACTCTCAAAAGGACGTGTGATGTCTGTGTTCTCATGCGCCTCTACCCAGCAGTCACTCCAGCCAGACGAGCCAACGAGACGACCCGCCGTTTCCCTCTGAACTTCATGGGCTACATCTGGACGGACCTTAAGCGAATGCTGCCATTTCCGCGCTCTCCATTCTTGCCATGACCTCCTGGATTCCGGTCCTGCTGCAGTTTACTAACCAGTCCTTTCGCTGCCACTCCTGCTCCAGTGACACTCAGATCCGTCATTTTCCTCCTAGCTTTAAGAGCTCCTAATTAGCCCTCCCTTGAAAGGCTTCGAATTATCCAGTGTTTGTCAAACTCTTCCATCAAAATACCCCTAACAGGCAAAGTCAACATAGACTGTAAGTCCGTACCTTCTTTGAAATCTTTGTTTTACCTTAAAAATCATGGACACAACCAAGGATGGGAGGGAGCTGGCTTTGGCTGGGGTCAAGGGGAATGGTGGAGGGTAAATACAGACAACCGTAATTGAACAATAAAATAATTTAAAAAACCAAATATATAATTGAGTGGAGTGGACAATCCACATGACTATTCAGGTAAAACAAAGATTTCAAAGAATTTATTCTGAAATAAATCACTGGCTCAGTTCACCATGATATGTCTCCAAGGGAGCTTATCCATGTTGGAATACAGCTCTATGGCTCCTAGAGTTATCTTTAACTGGTGATTGTTTTAAAGTGACACTAACATTTATTGGATACCTGTAAATGCTAAACACTGTTCACATGAATTTGATCCCGATAATAATCCTGAGGTAGGTACTATCATTATTCCTATGTTATATGTTACAGATAGGGAAAGTGAGATACAGATCGATTAAGGAACTTGCCTAAGATCAGTCAGCTAGTATGCAAAATGGCTGAGGTGTTCAACTACCACTCAACAGGGTGTACTAAGGATGCATCTTGTTAAGCCAATACTTACTTGCCTTGTAAGTACCTTTTGTATATATCAACCCCATGTCATATAAAGGTAAACTTCAGTTACACACCCGTGGACTTACAAATTCTAAATCAAGCCAAATCTGCCCTGGCTGGTGTGGCTCAGTGGATTGAGTGCCAGCCTGTAAACCAAAGGGTCGCCAGTTTGATTCCCGGTCACGGCACATGCCTGGGTTGTGGGCCAGGTCTCCAGTAAGGGGCACACACTGGGGCAACCATGCACTGATGCCTCTCTCCCTCTCTTTCTCCCTTCCTTCCCCTCTGTATAAAAATAAATAAATGAAATCTTTAAAAAAATAAATCAAGCGAAATCTAAGGCAATGTGACATACATGAACAGTCATTAAAGAGACTAAAAAGTGAAAGTGAACTTACAATATTTTAATATCATAAGGACATTCTTGGCCACATACTTAATTTTAAGGCTACAGTGCAGCATTTGCATAGCACAACATGAAAATAGAAAGTCTACAGTGTGATTTATAAAAAGGAAAATTAAAAATTGTTGAAAAACTGAAAATATTCAATTATATATTCTATCTTATTACATGATGCCTAAACTATTACCATAAGGTTTTCTTTAACAAATACTGAAAATGAACTTGATATGCTTCACTGAATGCAACACAGAAACTCAATGCGATTTTATATACAGTACTATAGGATTGGTCAACCCTGTATTCTGCTGTAAAAGGTCACACGTTTCCACCCTGTTCTCAATGGGAAGAAAGTAAAAGCTGGTGCTGACTCAAGAATGGATGAATTCACTAGTGAAGCTATCTGGTCCTGGACTTTTATTTTGTGGAAGGTTTTTTGATGGGCATTTCAATTTCCTCAAAAAACTAAGAGCAGTTAGCATATGAGCCAGCAATCCCTCTTCTGGGTATCTACCCCAAAAACTTGAAAACATTTATTTACAAAGATGTATGTGCCCCAATGTTTACTGCAGCATTATTCATGGTGGCCGAGACATGGAGACAACGAAAGTGTCCTCTGACAGATGATGCATAAAGAAGACGCGGTACATGTATACAGTGGAATATGACTCAGCCATAAGAAAAGATGAAAACTGCCATGTGTGACATGGATGGACCTTGAGAATATCGTACTAAGAGAAATAAGACAGAAAAAGTTAAGAGCCATATGATTTCACTCATATGTGGGATATTAACATGAAGGCAACAAATGAACAAACGAGAAAAACAAAACTCACAGACACAGGCAGCAGTGTGGCGGTGAGCGGATGGAAGGGCGTGGGGGTGGGAAAGGGGTGAAATCTATGGTGAGGGGAGACGGTCTGTCTGTGGGCGGTAGGCACACAGTGCAATACACAGGTCATGTATCACAGAAATGTGCGCCTGAAGCCTATATGACCATGTGAACCAATGTCACCCCAATACACTTAATTTAAAAAGGAATGGATGAATTTGAGCAGTAGATACTGAACAGAGATAAAGATAAACTGAGTATCAGAATGAGTCAACAAGTGCATACTTAGTGTGTGTTTGGAAAGTAACATCAAATCTTCATTAGATAAGAGCAGAGTACCTATGAAAATTTAGATTTGTCATCTTCTCAAACTTAAGTGGTGTAAAATGCCTTTGAAATCAGTAACGTATTTAAAAGGAATATATTAATCTTTACATATATAGATTACTATGCTAGTGAACACTAGACTTTACTAGATTTAACCCAGTATTTAAAAATAAAAAGACTTCACATCTATGGCCATACCACCCTGAATGCGCCTGATCTCATCTAAAAATAAAGACTTCAATTTTCACTAAAGCATTCCCATATTTTCTCTGAAAGTCATAATTTTGCAATGCCTATGTCTAAGAACAAGCTAATTTGCTCATGAATAGTATATCTTTAAAATGCATTTCGTTGTTAAACAACTAAACTATAAATCACCAAATTTCACATCATTTACTCTCTATAAATTTCATTTTAGTACCTGTGAGGAATGGGTACAGACACAAAGTCTCAATGGCATATATTTTGATTATGTTTGATTTATTCAGGTATAACTGCATTAGTTACAGTGGTTGCCAACATTTATCTTCAAGTGATTTTTCCAACAGGAAGAACAATGAGTTCCGGATTTCATCACTACAACCTCAATTTTTAGGGCAAGTGAAGGAATCTGGTTCCACTCAGCTGGCAGGGCTGATTACATGCCTGCCATTTATACAATGGGACGGAAGTCTAGATGTATCTGTCTACTTAAGTAATTGTTTGAAGGGAAAATAAGTCTCAATACAAACTACTTCATCATTAAAAAATGTCAAATTTAAACAATATTTAGAATGTGTTCTTTCTAAATACTATATTTTATTTTTTGACTTCTACAATACCATGACCACATGGATGATTATTAATAGCTCAACACTTTAATAAGTGTAAACATGAGAGTATAAATATGAGAAACCACAACACAGCTAATTGAGATACAAAAAAACAAAAACATTCAGATAGAATAGTAAAAATATCTGTCAACAATCCTAACAGATGCAAATTCTTTTGATTTTTTTTTCAAATATGTATAATTCAAATTCTATATACTCCTCCCTCAAAGGTGGGTTCTTACACCCAGAATATTCAGCATTTTCAGTTTCTGGTGCTTGACCAAAGAAATTATAAAACTTTTCTATAATGAAATAATTAGATTAAATATAAAAATCCTGTTGTGCTAAGGATATACTTTATTCAAAATTAAGGGGAAAATATAAAACTTAAAAGAGATTTAGAAGCAAAAGTAGTTAGGGAAGAGAATGATTGTGTAACACTGTAAGCTAAGACATCTGCCTGTAACGGAGAGTTTCCAAAGAAAATAAATAAGCAGAGAACAGGTTAGGATACAGAAAATAAACACATCGCATGTTCTTTTTTTCCCCCGCTAACTTAAAACAGAAAAAATAAAACTGAGAGAATGGGAAGGGTTGTTTAAAGCCTTCTATGGTATTATCAGACGAGTTGTGTTTCAGAAGACAGGGAAGTTAATTACCAAAGGCAGAACAACACCTGATTAGTTGTCACATCAACGACTCTCAATTAGAGCGGGCGCATTAAGGACTTTTAACGTCCAGGTTACAAATTACTCCAAAAAGTCTGTGAACAAGAACAAAATATAAGAAAAGGAGGAGGAAAAAAAAGAAGCCAGACTTTAATTAAGTAATTAAAGCAAGCAAATGAAATAAATGTCAGTTTCTATCTCAATGTATTTCTTTTTTTTTTAAGATTTTATTTATTTATTTTTAGACAGAAGGGAAGGGAGGGAGAAAGAGAGGGAGAGAAACAGCAGTGTATGGTTGTCTCCCACATGGCCCTCACTGGGAACCTGGCCTGCAACCCAGGCATGTGCCACGACTGGGAATTGAACCCGGACCCTTTGGTTCCCAGCCCGCACTCAATCCACTGAGCTACACCAGCCAGGGCTCAATGTATTTCTTAAATCGTGTTATACATTATATTGAGAATTAGCTTTATTATACCTATTATCTAGGACTTTTTAATTTTTTTGTTAATTGTTGGTCCATTACAGTTGTCCTCATTTTCCCCCATTACTCTCCCCCGTCCTCCCCTCCCCCATCTTCCACATTCAATCCTCCCCTCCCTGCGATGTCTTTGTCCATGTGTCCTTTATACATGTTTGTTGACTCTTCCCCATCTTTCCCCCATTATCCCCCTCCCCCTCCTCTCTGGTCACTGTCACTTTGTTCTTTATTTCCATGTCTCTGTTTCTATTTTTCTTGGATGTTTGTTTTGTGGATTAGGTTCCACTTATAGGTGAGATCATATGGTATTTTGATCTCCAAAATAGATAAAGAACTCACACGACCCCAATCCAGGAAGACAAAAAACCCAATTAAAAACAGGACAAAGGATCTGAACAGACACTTCTCCAAGGAGGAAATAGAGAGGGCCCACACACATGTGAAAGGATGCTTGGCTTCACTAGCCACAAGACAGCTGCAAATTAAAACAACAATGAGATACCACCTCACACCCGTCACAATGGCCATCACAAATAAATCAACAAACAACAAGTGCTGGCGAGGCTATAGAAAAAAGGGAACCCTAGTGCACTGTTGGTGGGAATGCAGACTGGTGCAGCCAAAGTGGAAAACAGGATGGAATTTCCTCAGAAAACTAAAGATGAAACTGCCTTTTAACCCAGCAATTCCACTGTTGGGATTATACCCTAAGAATCCTAACACACCAATCCAAAAGAACCTATGCACCCCAATGTTCACAGCAGCATAATTTACAATAGCCAAGTGCTGGAAGCAACCTAAGTGCCCATCAGCAAACGAGTGGATCAAAAAACTGTGGTACATTTACACAATGGAATTCTACGCAGCAGAAAGAAAGAAGGAGCTTATACCCTTTGCAACAGCATGGATGGACCTGGAGAGCATTATGCTAAGTGAAATAAGCCAGGTGGTGAAAGATAAATACCATATCTAGGACTTTTTAAATAGTGCATGTTGTCATAGGAAGAAAGCATACAAGACTTAAAAATAAAAGAGTTTCACTTCCTCTCTAGAACGAGGCCAAAATATATATAACAAATAATAGATTCAAACTTTTCTCCTTCAGTCAACCTTCCAGGTTTAAGCTGTATGACTGGGACGACAAAACCAAAGCCAGTCAATCTGTACATAGTGCATGTTTTGTATTTGTACATTGATTGATTGAGTTATAGCAATGATCAGTGAGATTTTATCATGAAGAGAAAAGGCTGGAATTGCAGAAGTCATTAGAAGTATTAATTAGAAGTAAAATGTTAGTCATTTTGCTTAAAATAAATGTCACATTATCAATATATATACAGAACAGATGGCTTTTTTTCACATGCACGCAAAATCAGGAACATTGAGGGTTTTCAAATTGTACGGAATCTTTACAAATCCTTTAGTTTGACTCCCTGTTTTTTGTAACTGAAGTGTAACTGACATACAATATTATATTGATTTCAGGTACACATCGTGATTTGCATACTCTGTGTAACGGTCATCACAATGAGTCAGTGCAGTTATCCTGTATCACCGTACAAAATTACTGTAAGGAACTGCTGAAAGTTACATCCCCATGACTTATTTCAAAACTGGAAGATTAAAAAAAAACAAACAAAAAACAAACAAACAAACAAAAAACTGGAAGCTTGTACTTCTCACCTTGGTGCCCCTCACCTGTTTCACCCAATTCTCCAACTACCCTCTCTTCCGGCAACCACCAATCTGTTCTCTCTGTCTATGAGTCGGGTTTGGTTTGGTTTGTTTGCTAGTTTTGTTCATTAGATTCTACATATAAGTGAAATCAGATGGTATCGTCTTTCTCTGCCTGGCTACTTTCATTTAGCATCATGCTCTCCAGGTTCATCGTTGTTGTTGCAAATGACAAGATTACAGTCTTCTTTATTGCTGAGTAATATTCCATTGCGTGTATATATGTACCCAACAGACTTTATCTATTTGCCCATCAGTGGACACTTAGGTTTTTACCATTATCTCAGCTATTACAATGAACATGAGGGTGCATATACCTTTCAGAATTAGTGTTTTAGTTTTTTTCAGATAAATACCTAGAAGTGAAATTGCTAGATCATATGGCTGTTCTTTTTTTAATCTTTTGAGGTAACTTTATAGTGTTTTCCATAGTGGGTGCAACAGTCTGCATTCCCACCAACAGTGCACTAGGGTTCCCTTTTCTCCACAACCTCGCCAGCACTTGTTTGTTGATTTGTTTATGATGGCCATTCTGATCGGTGTGAGGTGATATTTCATTAGGTTTTGATTTGCATTTCCCTGATATTTAATGATGTTAAACATCTTTTTATGTGTCTCTTGTTTATCTGTATGTCTTCTTTAGAGAAATCTCTATTCAGATGATCTGCCCATTTCTTAATCAGATTGATTGTTTTTTCTTTTTTTCTAAGATTTTTTAAATTTTATTTTTAGAGAGAGGAGAAAGGAGGGAGAAAGAGCAATGTATAGTTGCCTCTCACATGGCCCCCACCGGGGACCTGGCCCGCAACCCAGGCATGTGCCCCGACTGGGAATTGAACCGGGACCCTCTGGTTCCCAGTCCGCGCTCAGTCCACTGAGCTACACCAGCCAGGCGATTGTTTCTTCTTTTTGAGTTGTACGAGTTCTTTATATTTTCGCTCTTAACCCCTTACTGGGGAAGGGGGGTGGTATGCTTTGTGCCTATTCCCAGACTTTCAAAACTTGATTGTAATTTAGACATTAAAAGTCTTTAATAGTGTACTTTCCATCTATTCCCATTTCATGACTTTCCTTTTTGTTTTGGTGATGGTTTCTTTCACTGTAATTGGATATGGTCCAATCTGTTTATCTTTGCCTTTGTTGCCCTTGCCTTTGGGGTCATATAAAAAAAAAAAACACTGGTAAGAGTACCGCATGGAGCTTACTGCCTATGTTTTCATGTAGCCATTTTATGGTTTCAAATCTTACATTCAAATCTTTGATGCATTTTGAGTTAATTTTTATGTATAGTATAAGATAGAGGTGCAGTTTTCCAACATCATTTCTTGAAAAGAATGCCCTTTTCCCACTGCATATCCTTGCCTCCTTTGCTGTAAATTCATTGATCATATATGCATATCGGAAGTGAGTGTTTTATAAGCACCATATACAATGGTCTTGTTTTTTATTCATTCAACGACTCTATGTGTTTTCATGGGTGAATTCAGTACATTTACATTTAAAGTAATTATTGATAGGTATGCACTTACTGCCATTGTGTTCAATGTTTCCTGGCTGTTTTATAGTTCTTTCTGTTCCTTCATTTTTCTCTTGCTTTTTCCCCCCCGATGGGGTGGAGTCGGGAGGCAGAATCGTGAATCAGGTCTGTTACCACTGCTTGAGTTATGCATCCAAGGCCACGTGGGGGTCAGAGGGCAGTAACAAGGCACTCCTCCTAGCCAGGGTGGGAGCAGTGCAGGCTGGGTGGAGGCCTTCGCAATGACCACTCAGCAGTAATGGGACAGACTTCCAAGCTCCAGCTGCCAGCCAAGGCCGAGTGGGGAACCAGGACCTCCCCCACCACCTGACCGTGACAGGACGCCCCCCCCACTCCAGAACAGTGTCAGAAAAGGTCTGCTGAAACACGGTGACATCTAAGCCCCATTATAACCTAACAAAATAACTGAGCATCATCCCAAAATTACTCAATATGTGAAGCATCACAACAACTTCAACTTGAATGAGAAAAGACAATTCAAAGATGCCAACGTGGCACAGATATTGGAGGTATCTGAACATTTAAAACAGACATCCTAAAAATGCACCGATGAGCAATTACAAACATGCCAACACTTCTCATAATTCTTACGGGAGTTTGAGTAAAACAATGTAAGTTTACAGAAAAAGTAATCCTAACTAATGATATTACGTTTCCCTTCGGTGACTCTCTAGAGTCCACAGTTTATTGGTACCTCTCCTACTCACATTCTGCCTTTTAGAGCTACTTTTGTGTTTGTCTTAACTGCTCCCCTACATTGTGAGTCCTGAAGCCCAGGGCGTAGTCCACATTTATCCTTATCTATCCTGAAATGTGCACTGGACTCAGTGAATACTGACTGTCTCGTTCCATTAGGTGTGCAAGAAGATTGTGAACACTTCAAATCCGGCATGCCAACCTCTGCCTCTTCAGAATCCCTGTAAGTACACAGTTTAGGTCTAGGCATAGTGACGGCTACTGTATGCTTGCTGATTTATACTTACTGAAACATCTCTAAGAAATATGTTAGAGAAGGCATAATATCTGACAGTGCTGGAGACAGAAATTTTCATACATATAGGAAAAAGAATACATAAAGTAGTCTCTAATTTTAGTCTCATTAAAAAGAAACAAACTAAGGACTTACATACAAAGTAGAAGTTCGATAATGGGATTAAGAGTTCTAAGGAAAAGTCAACAACAAAAGTAGCAGCAAAGAAAATAAAATTTCTCAAACTATATTTCCAATAACCTTAAGAAAAACTACAGACCAAATTGGAAAGTCATAGAAATTCTTTCGCCAGAAAACATAACAATAGTGCCTGTGAGGATTTAGCCACAGAAATGTTTAGAAGCAAGGGGAAGGTATGAACTGACTTACTGTATGAACAGATGCTGTGTGAACAAATACGGTGAATAAAAAATATATATACATATGGCAAAACTATATAAACACAACCCTGACAAGTGCAACAATAATAGCCCTCTTTATCGCCTAAACAAACACGAAACACAAATATGCAGACTCTCCTGTGCTTACAGGTGCCTTTCATGCATGTCATTGTTGAAGAACATAACTCAATGACCCGGACGGCCGAAGTTCCTGCTTCCTCCGGTGGCACTGTCAGAATGGAAATCTAAAATGCAGAAATACAATATGGACATAGCTGTTAGATCTCATTTTCATTTCTTCTATCTTTAGAGTAGAGTTAACATCCAAACTGTCTTTTTTCAAGCACTCACTGACCGTTGAAAAACCTTAGCTGATAAGGATTTGGGAGCAGCATTGGATACACATAACATGCACATGCATCCTGATTTCTGCGTTAATTGTATATTTATATATCATATATAGTGCATTAATATAATCAGCAGATGATGATATTTCAAATATTCTTTTTTTAAAATATTTTATTCATTTATTTTCAGAGAGAAGGGACGAGAATGAGAAAGAGGGAGAAAAACAACAATGTGTGGTTGCCTCTTGCATGGCCCCCACTGGGGACCTGGCCCGCAACCCAGGCATGTGCCCTGACTGGGAATCGAACCGGGACCCTTTGGTTTGTAGCCCATGTTCAATCCACTGAGCCACACCAGTCAAGGCCCCAGAAATTCTTAATATCTATTAAATCCTTCATTTATTTTCAAAGGATACAAATATGACTTATTGTGAATTATGTGCACATCATTGTTTGAAATCAGATATTAAAGAAATTTTTATTACTCATAACTAAAATAGCCGTTACAAAATAGTAAAAAAAAATTTAAATGTTACAAATTCCAAATACTAAGACAAGCAAAATAGTGTCAACACATACACCAAAGTATAGCCAAATATATTCCAAATATTTCAAAATGAATGGCTTCAAGTTAATTTAGACTCCATTAGTAAAAATGAGAAACTCAGAATTAAAAGTAAAATGGAAAATTATTATTAAATACTGTTTACTGATATACAATGTGCTGTCCTAGGCATTATTGATGTTATATGGCTTTATATTTCAAAGAGTTTATTTTTTTAAGATTTTATTTAATTATTTATTATTTATTTATTTGTAGAGAGAGGAAGGGAAGGAGACAGAGAAACATCAATGTGTGGTTGCCTCTCATGTGTCCCCACTGGGGACCTAGCCCACAACCCAGGCATGTGTCCTGACTGGGAATCGAACCGGGACCCTTTGGTTTGCAGCCCATGCTCAATCCACTGAGCCACACCAGCCAGGGCTCAAAGACTTTAAATGAGCATCAGTTCAATAATCTCTATCTAACCTTTGGGAAACACTTGTTAAGAGGCAAGCCCCACTTGGACTTGGACCTGCGTGTATTATGCTTTGGTTCGGCCTGGCAATGTTAGGTCGACAGCCCACAAAGACAATGCCTACAACAAGTTCTCAAAACAGAAATTCTTTTGATAACTATGACTACCTGGCTATCATATTACTTGTAGTGCATTTGTGGGCTTATAGTGTGTCAAAAACGGTGTTCTCCATATTCCTCTTAACTCTCTTTGCTGCTGTCCAAGACAGAAAGTGCACTCTAGCACTAAAGAGAAAGGAGCCACTAAAATATGTATTTAATGTTATGCTATAATTACCAAATGATTATGACTAAAACATGAAGGAAAGGTCTCTTAAGGACTGCCAAAGCATGTGACACTTCTTTTGTCTCCTATAATGATCATCTCTGATTTTTTACAATTGGGATATAATCAGGAGCCCACCCCCATAGCACCTGCCATCTCCTGAACTCTGAGAAAACAGCACTGGAAACAAAAAGACAGGCCGACCAGATGTACATTTTAGATTGATCGCTCTGACTGATGTGCAGAGGATGGATTGGAAGGAGACAGATGAGAGGCAGGGCAACCAGTTATTTATTTGTTTGTCTGTTTATTTTCATTTTTTTACTTTATTGGGGTGACACTGGTTAATAAAGCCACGTAAGTTTCAAGTGTACAATTCTATAATGTGTCACCTCTATACTGTACTGTGTGCTCAACACCCAAAGTCAAGTCTCCTTTGGTCACCGTTTACCCCCCTTTACCCTTTACTACCCAACTCCCTTTCCCTCTGGTACCCACCATATTGTTGTCTGTGTCTATGTATTTTTCTTTTTATTCCCTACACCTATTTCACTCAGTCTTCCCAACCTCCATCCCTGACAGCTGGCAGTCTGTTCTATGTGCCTACGATTCTGTCTCTATTTTATTTGCTAGTTTAGTTTATTCATTAGATTCCACACATACGTGAAATTTAGAAGGCAGAGGTAATATTTCAAAACACGAGCAGTGAGAATAGGGACCGAGAGAAATAACAGATCAAAGCGACTCTAAGTACACGCACAAAGCCTAGAGGCTCGCGAGATGTCAGAGATGGAAGGAAGAAGCTGTTGGAAGGGTGTTGGTGCTATTCATGGAGGTACAGAGCTCCGGATGAGTAGTTTGGGGGCGGGGGCAGGGAGACGGTGAGTTCTGCACTGTGTGTGTTCAGTTTGAGGGCTCTGGGACAGATGTCCCCCCGGAAAGTCAGCCTAAGGGCCAACAGTCCTGGGAGATAGACGAGTGCTCGTCACCCAAAGTTATGCAGAGTTGAAGTCACGGGGAGTGCATGGAGTCAGGCAGGAAGGACACACAGCGAGAGGTCCTATGGGCGGAAACAAGAACTCTCAGGAGCCCCAAGATTTCCAAGGAGGACAAAGCCCGCCAAGGAAGTGGAGGGGGACGCCCGAGTTATGAGAAACAGGAGAACAGGACAGCACAGTGTCATGGAAGTCACAATTGTACAAGATTTCAAGAGAAAGGGAATAATCAACATGGTCGAATGTATCAGAAAAGAGCTACTGTCATAAATCAAAAGGAGTCCTGTGGCCCTGACTGTTAGGAAGTAATTCATCAAGTTAGCAAGACTAATGTGGCAGAAATGTGAGGGTAGAAGCCATGATGGTCTAGAAATGAACAAGAGATAAGGAGCCGGAGGCAGAAAATCGAGATACTGACTTGACAATATAGATAAGAGCTGGGGAGAGATTGGATACCCACTAGAGATGGGGCGGAGTCTAGGGAACATTTTATTGTTCATGGAACAGAAAATGCTAGGACACGCACAGGGGTGGAGGGGGAAATGCGAGCAGTGGGGAGAGGCTGCAGACGCAGGAGAGAAAAAGCAGGGTACTGGAACGGGATGTTGACGGTCACTATGTTTAGCAGGTGGTCTCACTTCTCTCAGTGAAGTAGGGGGATGTTGAGAAGTCTGAGGGAAAGAAGTGTGGTAACACAGTGAAGATCTGAATTACGCACGGGGTGGGGGGACGAGTGGGAGCTGCCTCAAGGCCGTGGAGGAGCTAACTGGTGGTCGGTACCACAGTGCAGCTGAATGAGTGGGCGCTGCTCCTCACACCGTGGCAGTGCTCGTCTGTTGGGCTGGGGTTTTCTCCAGAAGCCCTCAGGGGCCCGGACGGACATTTCGGACTCATCCAAGCGATCGGATGTTCCTCTGTGGCTACATGAGAGCTAAAGGAGTTGGCTGAAGGGAGGTTCTGAAGATCTACCATGGCATCTAGACCATGGGAAAGGAAGAGAGCGCAAGGGAGCTGGTTACGTGGGAGGAAACAGAGGCGATGAGGCATTATAGTTCTCTTAACAGGCCAACGCCCAGGCTGGGGGGCCGGGGGGGCGGGGAAGAGAATGAAAGCGGGAAGGACAGGAGCAGATTAACGCTGCTGTCAACCCATGACCTCCAGACTCAACCGGGACATTAGCACTGCCCAGCCACGTGGCCATGAGATAGGTCACTCTTCAACTCTTCACAGCGATTATTTGGCATCTTTCCCTGAGTTCTGACCATCCGCACTCTCGTACCCCCTGTTCTCTGGAGATGACCTCACCCTGTAATTTAAAGAGTAAATGGACCCCACTAGACGGGAACTTCCAACCGTGTAAACAGTGCTGTGTTCACCCTCTTTTTCAATGTGTCTCATCCCATCTAACAGCGGCATTACCCAATCGCCATTATGTGTTTAAAATGTATTTTAAAAATGAGTACATTTGCTTAATGCATTTTACCTCACAATATCCACGTAGATTAAATTAGCGACCTGCTACTAAAATGCGCAGGCCTAAAATTACCTGCTGATCTGAATCCGCTTGCAGGACAGATCTGTCTGTAATAAGGACTGCCCTGGACATCTGCCTGCAATGCACAAAACCATTAATCAGTGATTCCGATTTCATGGATAAGTCTCATTTATAGTTATATAACCTCCAGAAGGCGTGTTTCAAAGATTTTAAGTGACAATAAAAGTGTCACCTCCCCAAAGCGAGTCAAGTTTTGCTTTAATCTGTCATTGGCTCGTGACAGGAATGGTATTCAACCTGCAGACAAAGCCCAGCTGATGCGAAGGAGTCAAAATTAGGCTACGCTCCCACAAAACCAGACCGTATAGGAAAACAATGATAATATCTCCAACACATGTTTTATTTGGTATATGTCTGCATCTTACTTGAAGAATGGTTATACAGAAATATCGAGGTAGTCACACAGTTACATTTCCCTGCATTTCACCTTCCCATGGACAGTGGGTGAGGCAGCGCCTTACCTGTATTGCACACGCGAACACGTGTTCTCAGAAAAGTAACTGTCCTCCACAAGAAAATGCTTAGAGATTATTCTCTGACCAAACTGATCTATGATTGCTTTGCATCTGCAAAGGAGACAAGCACAGCAAACAGGTTCTCACTGATGATTCAATAATTGAGCACATGAACATAATCAGCTCCCGACCATGAATCTCAAACCAATCGCTTGGAAGACAAGATTTTAATTTTGCCTACAATTTGACACAAAACTGACACTAAGTACAGAATCTATATTCTTATAGCTATTTGAAGACTTTTAACTACAAAATAAATGTGAAATAGAACTTAAATATTTATTTTGAATGATAGTGTTAAGAATAAAGTTAGGACATATGTAGTATAAATTTTTCTAATGCTTAGGAACATAAGAAGCTTCTTCCTTTGCTTAGAAAACAGGCTCTTTTTTTTTTCTTAACAGATCTAAGAAAGAGGGAAGAGAAAAGTTGATTAAATACCTTGCTATATTATCCACAGCCTGTAAAAGCTACTAGAGGCTTTTTATTTTTCTGTAACGTGTTGCTTTTTCTTTTGTTCAAGAATAGCTATCTGGTCACACGTGTGATAATGTTTTAGACAAAAAAAAAAAAACAGGGCCTAGAGCTTCTTTTAATATCTGTTTCCACTTTACTTCAAAGGAGGATCATAAAAAGATTTCTTTCAAGTGCTGTTTCCAAATAAGGAAAACGCTTCTGCATGGACATTATCAGGCCTCTGTCATCTGATATGTGTTGGGACAATGAATCACACCGAACCCTCCATTGACCTTCTTTCAATGTGTCTGGATAAAAGGATGAAAATTAGAATCCATCTCCTTGCAGTGCCACAAGTTATAAATGTACTTTATAGGGCTCATTATCCAAACTAATGGACTAAGGGCAACATCCTTGAAATGGACTTACCACCACCGACGAAGCCAGTACGCAATATTTCAGAAGCTGTATGCAAATGCCGGCATGTTTGCTGTATCATTTTATGATGGGACTATCACAATTTACTTTTGTCACAGCTCTTCCTTATGGGACCAGAGTTACTTTATTAGGAATACATATATGAGTATTAGGAATACACGTGTATGTATTCCTAATAAAATGCAGGCAAATAACTTCAAACCTATGCCATATTTTAAATATACTGGTATAAATCGAAATATAGTATATCACTCTAAAATTAAACCAAATAAGAGATATTTACCAGGCATAAAGGCATGAAAAATAAAATGACAAACACGCAAGACCACTAGCAAGATGAATTTAAGGTGTATTTCCTAAAGGCAATGATGATATGCTGGTATTCCTGAATGAATGGTGTGCCGCTGTTGTAGGGATAGGCTATGAAATCTTGTGATGTTAGATATACATTATATGCATTTTAATCAATTAACCACATATTAATACATGCTATATTAATATTTGCAAAGCTTTTCCTATCTCACTTTCACTTCCTTTCTGTCTCTAACTTATGTTCCTGTTATATTCCTATATTCTTATGTCAGACTTAGTTCCTATGTCTAACTCCTCACATTTCATTGAACCAGAGCTCTTTCTTGCCTTATAAAGTACTTAACTAGATGTGAGGTATTTATACCTCAATACTGTATTTTCCAAAATAATGACTTAAAAAGTAAAAAGATAAGTTACTCTCTCAGTCTCCTGTTTGAAAACATCCATACACAGTCTAACACACAAGGCACTTTAGGCAACGGAGAAGAGAATCTGCAGATGCATCATTAAGCACGGATCCCTATTTGTCCTGAAAGCTCTGAGAAGCAATGTTCTTACCTTGAACTCAGATACTACATAAAGTCAAGAGGGAATAATCTGGACAGAAAAAAAGAAGGTGTTAAAATCTTCCATATCTTGACAGGGATTTGGGTTATACAGAGAAATTCATTTGTCAACAGTCAGCTAGTGAGCACTTAGATTGGGATACTTCACTGTATGTCAATTCCCCATCAAAAGAAAATGCCGTAAATATTAAAGTTTAGTTAATGATATCTGCGCTGAGGTGTTCACGGGGGTACTGTACTTTTATCCAGACTTTACAGTGACGTGCTTAAAAATGGTGAAAAGATACACAGAGGAGTAAACATTTCAGTAGATATATGATTAAGCAAATATAATGTTAACTGTAGAACCTATGTGGTCGATATACAGGAGTTCACCCTAAAATTCTTCCAACTGTGGTATAGATTTGCAATTTTTCGTCATAAAATGTTGAGCTGACATAGACAGGGGGTGGTGTTAGTATAAATCCTGGACTCTGGCCTAAGTCTTTGCAAAAAGCTGCCATTTACATAAACCACATCGTGAAACCAGAAGCTCCGGGAACTCCATGTTCTATAAGAATTCAGACTAATGGGGCTACTGCAGTGGCGGTCACATCTTTGGTGACAGGTAGACATCGGTTTCAGAAGTTATGATATTACAAGGAACTACTGGGGACCACGCAAAATGGAAGTATGGCAGCTGAGATTAGGCAGCTCAACAATGCCAATGGATGTGCGTATGTACGCTGAAGCTTCTGGATGAAACAGTGATTGTCAGAGGAGGGGGAGAAGGAAGCAAATCAGAATCACACCCGGGGTACTTTTTCAGAGTATAAGTACCCCTGGAGATTCTGATAAGCTCCCCAATCCCAGGGAGGAATCACTGTCCAGCGTGCCACTGCCACTACTGTACTTCTACACTGTGCTAGGTGGAGAAAAGCCGAGAGGTACTGCTCCGGGAAAAAACATACTGATTTCTGCAGGAATTGAGTTTATGGCCGCATACGCTCCGTCAGTCTGGTAGATCGTAATGACATGACTCACCTGACAGTCCCATTCTGAAGCACTAAGGCTCTAGGCCTGAACAATTCAAAGCAAGACGTGTTTAAGTGAGTGGTAAAATTTGTTTCCCCCTCAGACACTTGACTTCCTGTCATAGATTTGGCCTAATTGGGAGAACAATGAAGAAAGGAATGTTGATTTGGGACCTAGACTCAGATTTTGTATTATAAGATTAATATAAAAAATGAAATGACAGGTAATGGAACAGAGCCGGATGAAACAGTGTTTGCCAACCCCTTCCGGGTGAACCCCAGGAAGCCATTAAAGATTAACAGCATTTTGGATTTAGTGTAGGGCCTTGTTGAACCCCATAAATAGTAAACTGAGGAGGAACATGATCGGAGGTCCCCGTTACAGGCACACAAAGACAAAGACAAAGCTGATCCTAAGAATCACTGAAGCTGGACAGAACGCTTCTAGAGCTGAGGTTTCTAAATCAACAAATCACAATGGTATATAAATAGCAAAATGAAGATAAGGACAAAAACACTTAGTAAGATGTAAACTCTTTATCTGGAATTTGGCCCAGAAGAGAAAAATAACATTAAAAGAGGTATCCGATCTCTATGATCTTCCAAATTAATAGCCTAACTAATTGTATGGCATGTAGTGCAGATATCACATATGAAAAATACATTAATTCAGGATATTAGAAGATTCCCAACCACTGAAAGAAATACAACAATTCCCCCTGCCTGATATGCCCTTCAATGATTTCTGAGGGACATTAGTCCACATGCCACCTCATCAATGACACCGTTCCAAAATGCTTACTATTCATTTCTCTTGGGTGAAAATCCACTGTAAGTTTCAAACATCATTAACCAGCTCTGACCAATCCAAAGCTCTGTATCCATACTTTTTAAGTATATTTTATTGATTATGCTATTACAGTTGTCCCAATTTTTCCCTTTATCGCCCTCCACCCCGCACTCCCCCACCCTCCAGCATTCCCCCTCCTCTTAGTTCATGTCCACGGGTCGTACATGTAAGTTCTTTGGCTTCTCCATTTCCCATACTATTAACCTCCCCCTATTTTCTACCTACAATTTATGTTTGTTATTCCCTGTACCTTCCCCCCCATTCGTTCCCTCCCTCTCCCCTTCCCCATTGATAAACCCTCCATGTGATGTCCATTTCTGTGATTCTGATCCTGTTCTAGTTGTTTGCTTAGTTTTTGTTTTTTAGGTTCAGTTGTTGATAGTTGTGAGTTTGTTGTCATTTTACTGTTCATAGTTTTTGATCTTCTATTTCTTAGATAAGTCCCTTTAACATTTTATATAATAAGGACTTGGTATTGATGAACTCCTTTAACTTGACCTTGTCTGGGAATCATTTTATCTGCCCTTCCATTCTAAATGATAGCTTTGCTGGATAGAGTAATCTTGGATGCAGATCCTTGCCTTTCATGACTTGGAATACTTCTTTCCAGCCCCTTCTTGCCTGTAAGGTTTCTTTTGAGAAATCAGCTGATAGTCTTATGGGAAGTCCTTTGCAGGTAACTATCTCCTTTCCTTCCTCTTGCTGCTTTTAAGGTTCTCTCCTTATCTTTAATCTTGAGTAACTTAATTATGATGTGCCTTAGTGTGTTTCTTCTTGGGTCCAACTTCTTTGGGACTCTCTGAGCTTCCTGGACTTGCAAGTCTAGTTCCGTTACCATATAGGGGAAGTTTTCCTTCGTTATTTGTTCAAATAAGTTTTTAATTTCTTGCTCTTCCTTTTTACCTTCTGGCACCCCTACGATTTAGATGTTGGAATGTTTAAAGTTGTCACATATTTTAAATTATGTATTATCTATTTCTTTCTGGAGACACTCCAAACGTTTTGTAAACCTAGCATGTCCCAAACTGAATTCATCATGGCTCCCCATCTTCTTACCCTCTTGGAACCCCAGCACTTAACAGAGATTCTCTGTTCCCACATCTAATCTGCTCCTCAGTTTTCATTCCACCTTATAAAGATTTCTGGAAACTCACCTCTTCTCTCCATCTCCCCCTGCACTGCCTTAGACTCTTGTTAAGTCTAATAAAACAGTAGACTACTAGCAAGCTGGTGGTTCATTTGCTCGATATAAATGTATGGCATAAGAACCAAGTGCCAACCACTGTCCTAGAGGTGAGAATAAAAACCTCTTGTCCCAAGGGGACTGCCAATATAATGAAGATTCAGACATAGGCAATCATAATACAATGCCCAAATCCAGTGGTAAGGGATGAGGACGGTGCGTTCGGAGATTACCAAGGGGGAAAGGGGTGGACTATTAGGGAATGATCTAGGAGGATGTACTACATTAGCTGCTTCTGAAGTGTGAGAATCAGTTAAGCAAGCAAGAAAGGAGAAGAGCACTGCATGTGGAAAGGCAGCCCGTGCAGGGGTACAGAGGCAGGCCCGAGCAGTTCCGTGTTTATAGACAAGGAAATGGCAGTGGAAGTTAGGGGGAGAAGAGACATGAGCTTAGAGAGGCAGGCGAAGACCAGATGCCCAAGCTTCATATGTCCCGTAAAATGGTCTTAAACTTTCTTCTGAAGTGCTGTAAAGCCACTGAAGCTTTTTACATGGAGAGGGACAGTCAGATCTGCATGCTGAACAGATCTCAGTGTGTAATTATCTCATTAGCTTATTTATTGTTTAATGATCCCCAGTAGACTCGACACTCTGTGAGAACAAAGATCATAACTGCCTTGTTCTCTGCTGCATCCCCAGAGCTTGGCACCTAGAAAATCACTAAAAATTGTTATGTGGATGGCTGGATGGGTGTATGGATGGTGATGGAAGTGTTCCATGCACGTGAACAGTGCAGAGGCAGAAAGATACAGAATCTCTAATTTAAGAGGTAAAGGATCTCTCTGCATCAGTGTTTCTTCCAAATCACTGCCAGAACTACTAACTCAAAAGTAGCAAATTTAAGCTTGTCTTTTATCCACTTAAAACTACCATGCATCATAGTCCAAACTCCTTAGTGTAGCACAGAAGGCTCTTCAGTAGCCAATTACATTAATAATTGCTATGGGCTACCATTCATTCAGTTCTTGTGTAACCAACGGTTCTACATGCTTTATCTGTTCATTTAATATTCAAAATACCTCAGTGAGGTTGGCGCTGTCGTGTCTCGCTTTACAGATGCAGAAACTGGAGCACAGACAGGCTAAGCAACTTGTTCCGGTTCTCTCAGGGACTCAGTGGGGAAGCCATGATCCAGATCGAGGTCCATCTCAGAGCTTGAGCTTTTCACTGCATTCTCTTTGGACAAAGGGGCAGGGCCCGTCTTTTATTCATCTCTTTATCCCCACGGCAACAAGCACGGGGTTGGTGAAGATTAAATATTTACACTATTATCACTATCATTTTGCAGATGGGACATGCTAAACTCAAAAACTCAGCAACTTTCCCACCATGACAAACGGTATTAAGAGTCCATCTTAATGGACTCTTAAAATGCTTGGCCTAACATACTATTCACTGCTAAATTACAAGTTTATTGCAAAGGTATAATCAGTCCTGACATCAGAAACAAGTACCTCCAAAAAAGAGTCATAGGAGGAAATCTAGTAGGTGAGGCAGCTGAAGTCCACAAGGACCACTAACTGAAGTAACTGAATTCAGGCTATTGATGATGGACATATCTGGCCTGAGGTTATCCACACCGAACCTGAATATCAAACACGGTACTGCTAAATGGCCAAATCTAATTTACAGGACTTTTACATGGTGGGCACAGCTGCAAAGGAAACAAAAACTTCTCAAAAGGAACATTCAGTGTTTCTGAAAACAGTCAACAGAGGGGTTCAGTACTGGAATTTAGGGAGAGGGTGCAGAAAAGAACTACTGATACCTGTCTTCGGGAAAGTAAGAAAGCAGAGCCAGTGGGTAATACAGCAAAGAGTACATGGTCAATGTAGATCTCAGGAAAGCGAAATGAAACAAAAATGAAAACTATGACCTAGCTGAAAACAAGCATTCATTTGGTCACATATATTCCTCATTTCTTCTCTGAAAGTTTACCCAATGCTTTGATGTGTAATCACCAAATTGAGCTCAAAGTTATGATCATTTAGGCTTCTGTCAGCTTTCCTCAATAGCAGGTGAAAGGAAAGCACAGAAAAGGTATCACTTTTTACTCTTTATTCATTGATTCATTTAGCACACAGTTATTCAGTATAATGGGTGATAGGACATATAGTGGTGAGATCCTGCCTTTTCTTAGAAGAAACTTGAAAACAGTCATACAAGGGGCCCTGACTCTGGGGCTGACAGAGGGTTCTGATCTAGTCGGAGAATCAGGAAATAAACGTAGACCTTAGAACTAAGGCATGAATAGCTCTTGTCTGCACCAAAGGGAAGAGATGCCAAGTGTTCCACATGGAAAAATAGGGAAAGACCATCAAAGACCATAAGGATACAAATGCAAATCTTTGCAGATGCCTTGACTAATATTCTAATTACATTTCAAATAAACAATCATTTGAGTAAACCTCAATTCCTTAGTAGGAAATACATGCTGCATATGACCAAATTTGTGTTCACGGTTTATCCCTCAAAAAAGTTCCCTCACTTTATATTAAGTACATACAAAATATCTCCTGTTATTGGTAGCTGCCTCAAATACGTGATTTGGAACAACAAAATAGTGTTTGGGAAAGTTAAACTTCAATCAATGCTCGGTTTAGATATTTATGAAGACTATTTGACTTGATATAATGAATTTTTTTTAAAGAAACAAAACACTGCCCTGGCTGGTGTGGCTCAGTGGACTGAGCACCAGCCTGTGAACCAAAGGGTCGCTGGTTTGATTCCCAGTCAGGGCACATGCCTGGGTTGCGGGCCAGGTCCCCAGTAGGGGGCACGTGAGAAGCCACCACACATTGATGTTTCTCTCCCTCTCTCCCTCCCCTCCCCTCTCTAGACATAAATAAATAAAATCTTTAAAAGAAAACTGGCCCAGAGAAGAGTGACTTGCCCACTGTCATCCAGGGCAGTAATGAAGTTTCAGGTCTCCTCTCATTCAAGGGCTACCCGACCGTTCATGCCTTCAGAGCAGTTAGGCAATTGTTATATTTGAAGTCTTTCTATGAAGCTATAAAAGAAATGTTGAATCAGGACCAGCCTGCCTGCTATCTAAAATTCACGTTTAACTCTACTAGATCTGGAATGAAATTCCCAAAGTCTGCGTTGCAGATCAGCGTTTCTCAGTGTCATCTAAAGAGCACCCCCTTTAGATTCACTTGCTCTGTTCCTTCAAACTGCAAATGCCCTGGTTCTACTGGAAGCACATTATCCAATTTCACTCCCCTCGGGTGAGGCTCCAAGATCTGCATGGTTTTTTTTTTTAAGTTTATGTGGTGATCCTTAAACACATTAAAATTTGAAAACTACCCAACTTTGGTCTTTAGACCCTGAGCTCTGATCTATGTGTTGCAAGTGAAATCCACAGCAGATCATAAAAAAGAGTTCCAATGTTCACAGTTTGTAATAAAAACGAAGTCAACATTGAGGTAAATGCAGCCTTTGTTCAACAAATGCTATAAGTGTACTAACGTATCCAATTTTTTTAAGATAAACAAGAGCCATGCAAATGCTTCATGTCACTAAGAGTAACATGTGAGGCTGGAACGGGGCCCAAAAAGGTAAAAGTATCTAAGTAAATAAACACCTAACAAGCAATTCATTATCAGGCTTTCCGTCATGGGAACGTACTCATGCTTCGAAATGAAAACATAAGGAAAAATGACTATGAAAGTCATAAGGACAACGATTCCTTCATGAACCTCCACAGAGCTCTTCGTAAGCCAATATATGAATATCCTGGGCCTTCAGGGATAGATTTCTCACGTTTCATTTATGTAGTACCTTTCTGTTAAAGTGCTAAAAGTACTTTACAAGCCTTTAAACCATATGTCTATTTTACGTTATACTGCAGAATTACTTTTCTAAAGCAAATCCACTGTCTAAATATCTCATGTTTTAGAGTTGACTTTTTCTCCACCATATCTTAAAATACAACTTATTACACTAAAGTAGTCCATATAAGGATAATAAACATTTTATGCCACTCAGACTACAGATAACTATTGTAAAGAGAAAGAAATAGCTTAAAACATGTTTAAGCCTCCAGTTCAACGTATCAAAGTGATTTTCTGAATGAACAGCTTCTTTTCTTTCTGTTACATGTAGTGTGGTGACATAGGTTAATAAGACTATATAGGTCTCAGGTGTACATTTCTGTGATACATGATCTGTATATTGCATTGTGGGCTCACCCACCACAGTTAAATCATCTTCTGTCACCATATATTTGACTCCTTTACCCATCAGTACCCCACCCCCTTCCCTCTGGTCCCCACCACACTGCTGTTTGTGTCTATGAGTTTTTGTGTTTCTCGCTTGTTTCCCTTGTTGCATTCAGGTTATATCCCACATATGAGTGAAATCACATGGCTCTTAACATTTTCTGTCTGACTTATCTCTCTTAGCATGTTGTTCTAAAGGTCCATTCATACTGTTGCAAATGCAGTATTCATCTTTTCTTCGGGCTCACTAGTATCCCATTCTACACATGTACTACGTCTTCTTTACTCAGTCCTCTATCCAAGGACGCTTTGGTTGTCCCCATGTCTTGGCCACCATGAGTAATGCTGCACTGAACACAGGGGTGTATATGTCTTTGCAAACACACGTTTTCAAGGTATTCAGGTAGAGACCCAGACCAGGGTTTCTGGGTCATATGGTAACTCTATTCTTAATTTTTTGAGGAACCTCCATGCTGTTTTCCACAGTGGCTGTACCAGTTTACTTTCCTACCAAAAGTGAATGAGGGTTCCTTTTTTTCCACAACTTCGCCAACACTTGTTATTAGCTGTCTTGTGGACAATGGCCATTCTAACAAGTGTGAGGTGGTACCTCATTGCAGTTTTGATTTCCATTTCCATAACAGCCAGTGAAGTTGAGCATCTTTCATATATCTGTTGGCTGTTTGTATATCTTCTTGGGAGAAGTGTGTATTTATGTCCTCTGACCATTTTTTAATTGGACTTATAGTTTGGTGTTGACTTTTATTAGTTTTTTATATATTTTGGATAATGACCCCTTATTGGATCTTATGTTTGCAAATATCCTTTCCCATTTTGTTGGCTGGCTCTTTGTTATGTTGACAGTTTCCTTTGCTGTACAGAAGCTTTTGAGTTTGATATAGTCCCATTCATTTATTTTTCTTTTACTTCCCTTGCCTTTCAGGTCAAGATCATAAAATGTTTTCTACAACCCAGGTATGTAAGTTTAATACCTATAATTTCTTCTATGTTATTTATTGTTTCAGGTCTTATATTTATGTCTTTGATTCATTTTGAATTAATTTTTGTACATGGGGACAAACAGCAGTCTAATTTCATCCTTTTGCATGTGGCTTTCCAATCTTCCCAGCACCATTTATTGAGGAGGCTTTCTTTACTCCATTGTATGGTTTTGGCTGTTTCGTAGGAAATTCTTTGCCTATATACATGTAGGTTTCTTTTGGGACTCTCAATTCTGTTCCATTGGTCTGTGTGTCTGTTTTCCTGCCAATACCTTGCTGTTTTGATTATTGTTGCTCTATAGTATAATTTAAAGTCAGGGGGTGTAATACCTCTGGTTTTGTTATTTTTCTTGAGGATTGCTTTGGTTATTTAGGGCCTCTTATAGTTCCATACAAATGTGACAATTTTGTGTTCTATTTCTTTAAAAAATGTCATTGGGATTTTGATGGGGATTGTATTAAATCTGTTTATTGCTTTGGGTAAATGAATATTTTAACTATGTGGATTCTTTCAATCCATGAACACAGAATACTTTTCAATTTCATTGTGCCATTTTCTTTTTTATTATGTTTTTATTTTTTTAAACTATATTTTATTGATTATGCTGTTACAGTTGTCCCACTTCCCCCCC
>PVJI01017114.1:0-36589 GCA_004026765.1 Micronycteris hirsuta | reverse complement strand
GAGGGGAGGGAGAGGTTGCAAATAACTGTAATTGAACAACAATAAAGTAATTAAAAAAATAAAGCTAAAAAAGTAACATTTCAATGTTCACGGTTCTTGTTTTCAAATGATTATATACAATCAGAATATACTATGTATTCTTATTTTCATGATTTAGTTTTATCAATACACACCACACAGATCATTGGGACTATTGTAGAAAGCACGATTTATAACGTACATGAGATTGCATTCTATTTCTATTTGAAAGGCGTTTGAAGAAAGAAAACCACGCTTAGAGTATAATATTATAAATGTGTGTTGACTAAACAAACAAATTAATTAAATACTAAGTGAATGGATATCACATTTCATGTAGGATCTCTTGCAAAATCTCCAGTTCTGCAGAGTGAAGTGGTAGAAAAAAGTAAATGCTTCTTAACAGGTTGAAAGGCAAGAAATTGTTCTAACTTATTCAACTCCTCTGAAGGCACACAGATGTTTTTCCGCCATTGGGAGCAGAGAAGAGGAAGAAGGAACAATGATAAGATCAACAACCACAGCAAACAATGGGACCGCATCAAACTGAAATGTTTTTGCACAGCAAAAGAAACCACCAACAGAATGAAAAGACAATACACTGAGTGGAAGAACACGTTCGCCAAACAGACATATGATAAGGGGTTATATCCAAAATATATAAAGAACTTATAAAACTCAACACCAAAGAACCCCACAATTTAATTAAAAAAGGGCAAAGGAACTGAGTAGACAGTTTTCCAAAGAGGGCATACAGGTAGCCAACAGACAAAAAGATGCTCCATGTCACTAATCATCAGAGAGATGCAAATTAAAAGCACAATGAGATATCACCTCACACCCGTCAGAATGGCCATCATCAGTAAATCAACAAACAACAGGTGCTGATGAAGACATGGAGAAAGGGGAACCCTTCTGCACTGTTAGGGGGAATGCAGACTGGTGCAGCCACTGTGGAAAGCCGTATGAAGGGGGTCCTCAAAAATACAAAAAGTGAAACTGTCTTCTGACTCAGCAATCCCAGTTGTGGAAATATATCCCAAGAAACTGGAAACACTAATCTGAAAGCCCATATGCACCCCTGTGTCCATTGCAGCATTATTTATAATAGTTAAGATCTGGAAACAGCCCAAGTTTCCATCAGTAGATGAATGGATAAAAAGCTGTGGTATATTTACACAATGGAATACTATTTGGCGGTAAAAATTAAGTACGGACTCTTACTCTTTGTGACAGCATGAATGGACCCAGAGAGCATTATACTAAGCGAAATAAGCCAGTCAGAGAAAAACAAGTACCATACGACTTCACTCATATGTGGAATCTAACGAACAAAATAAACTAGCAAACAAGAGAGAAACAGACTCATAGGTAGAGAACAGATTGATAACTGTCAGAGGGGAGAGTGTGTTGTTGGGTGAAAAGGTGAAGAGATTAAGCAGAAAGGAGAAAGCCTCATGGACGCAGACGAGAGTACGGTGATGGCTGGAGGGAAAAGGGGGTGAGGGGAGGTAGGGGGAGGTAAGAGGAGAATAAATGGTGATGGAAGGAGACATGACTTGGGATGACGAACACATGAAACAACATGCAGATGACACGTTCTATAATTGCGTAAATTGTAAACAATTCACGATTTTATTAACCAGTGTCACCCAAATAAATCCAATACCAAAAGAAATTAAAGAGGCAATAGTAAGTCTTGTCAGCAGTTCCAGAGCAACTGTCAAAAAGATTTGCTATTAGCAAAAAGGGTTTAGAGGAAACGCAGTGGCACACACGGCTCTGTCTTCACCAGGAAAGAGAGGCTGTCTTCTTCTTTTTTTTTTTTTTTTAATCAATGCTACTATTTGCAATGTAGTTAGAAGTAAAGTCTGATGAGACAGGAAGAGAGGGAGAGAGGGAGAGAAGAGAATTACTCAATTTTTATACATATGTTGAAAGAACTAGATACTTGTCTAAAATATATTTATATGTATTTGCTTCTCTAAGTAACATTTTGAAAGTTCAATTATTAGAAAAGATTGGAAAATTAATGCAGCTGTGATTCACATGAGGAAACGGTGACGTATGCCAGCCTTTGCAAAATATTTTTCCCTTTTCCATCCTTTTTCCTCCATGTCTCTATTTTCAATCTTTTTTCATCTTTTTCTTACTTTCTCTACTTCTGGCTTTCTCTGTTCTCTGTGTGTGTGTGTTGTCTTTTCTTTAAAAATATTTCTTTTGAATCACTAATGCAATTCTTCCCAAGGTCATGGCAGGCAGCACCTGCTATGCTTGATGGAAGGGGCATCAGGTGAACACACGCGGGGCGAGTGGAAGAGCAGGAAGTCCCTGGTCCCCGTGAAGCCGCAGACGGTTCCCGGAGGCAGTGGACAGGAAAGAGATCCACAGCGCAAATTCCTCAGCGCTTTAAAGTCCGTCCCTTTAGGGCCGAGCTTTCTCACACCTGGATGAATGGATTTTCCACGTGGAATTAGATAAGAAAGGAACTTTGTCATGTTTTATTTTCAGAAGTAGAAGTTGGGTGGAAGTTTTAAAAGCTGGAAAAGAAGATAAATGAACTTCAGAGTATGCTGTTGCACCTTACTTCGCTGAAAATATTAAGTAAGATGCAGATATTAAAATTAGCTTTATTTCAGATTTGTTCAGGAGCACAGCTCCTGAAGTCTCAAGTTGTCACGCATTTTTAAAATTTAATATCATATTACAGATATTCAGAATACATTTCGTTTTGCACATTGATGATTAATAAGGCACCTAATTAATAATTTAAAGAAACTCTGTTCTCTGTTTCTAGAGGACATACGTGAAATAGGCATTTCTTTAGATATTGATACAGGAAGTCCTCAATCTGCTGTATTCTCCTTGCACAAAGTAAATATTGTTTAAAGAGGCACTAGCTTTGAATCAGCAAATATAAGTAGAACAGAGTAAGATAAATTCCCCAGAATTTGAATTGTTTTAAAACAATGAGCACTATATGGAATTGGGTAGCTTATTTTTAAAACTATGTTTAAAAATATAATATTTTCATGGGACCCTAACACTTTTCCCATCATATAAATTTACTACACATATGTTTTTTCTGTGTGTTCTGATCCCTGAGTGTTAGAGGCTTAAGATCGTCACGACTTAATATACATGTGTGTGTATGTTCTGTGCATGTGCAGTTGCCTTAGAAATTAGGTCAAATTACAATTTCCCACCAATCATATGTACACTACGATTTACTGGTTTAACAGCTGTCATTTGTATGTACTTCATTTTCAGGGTATCCCCATGACATGGAAGATAATAGAGGGGGAAAAAGAGACTTTTCATAGAACCAAGCAGAATATGGCTACTTCCACTTGGAACGAAGGGGTGACCCCTCCTAGTCTGGGACAACCCAATCACCGCAGAAGAAAGGCGTGGTTGCTGCTGGACAGGGGGTCAAATATCAGAAAGTTTGCCAACATACACTCACAGTGTCAACATAGAGGAAGCGTCTGAGTGTAAACATACAACATGGCTGCTACAGAAATGACCTGCTTGAACTAGACATTGAGCTACTGATGATAATGCAAATAAAAAACGGTCTCTTCTGGTGGATGGCAAAGAGAAAGCAAGCATTGGACTTTGCATGTAATCATTTACACAGAGACAGCCAAGAGCGAGTCTTCGGGGTGACCTGTCTCAGATCCTGTCAGAACAAAACACAGAGACTCTAGAGGGAAACGTTACCGTATTAAAGTTTACTATAGATTACCTTTACTTCTCTTTTCATGCTCTATACCCACACATGGTTCTCTACATCTTTTAAAACTGGTTATGTTCAGAGCTGTGCAATAGCATCATTAGTGAGGTAGATGGACACATTTATGAGCCCAGTTAAGATTTCCGTATGGCTCTCAGTTATTCTACATTTGCTGAAGACTGCTTTTGTGGGCTAAGAAGTGTTTACAAACACACTAACTAGAGGAAAAATGGGAACTTTATATTTCTAAGTTAACAAAAATGTCTATTAGTAAGTAATATTCTGCATATTTGCATGTAAGGATCAAGCTCCAGCCATCCCATTAGGTTTTTATCGTAAGTGAGAACATACTCTTTTCTATAGATGATGTTGTTCTAATTTTTAAAATGTAAATCCCCTTTCCTGGCCACTAATGTGACTGGTGGAAACCAAACTAAACCACTCAAACCAAACCAAAAGTCAAAAAATAAAACCTCAAAATTTCATAGATTAGAAGTTATTGCTTATAGTCATTTTCTTGGGAAGTATCAAAAGAAATAATTTATATAATGTACTTTATTGCACTTGACCTTTGAATAAAGTCAAAGTGAATGGATATTCACTTTGATAATATATATTCACTTAAATAAAATGGATATTAGTGGGGCTGACCACCCACACAGTAGAAAACCCACGTATTAATTTAAAGTGACCCTCCATGGATTGAAAATACTATCTCAATATTCTGACTGTCGAATTGCAGGCTCTTTTCAGTATTTTTTTTTTTGTATCTCTTTTCTTTGCACACAAAGAAAGCTTGTCATATTAAATCTCTCTTTGTTATTCTCACATTTCTTTTCAGTCCATCAGTAGATTTGAGTATTTTGAGGAAAATTCCATTTAAATTATGAAACAGTACCTCTTTATATGATTTGGGAGTAAAACAGAAAAGAAAGGCTAATTAAAAATTTTCGCACTGATGGCAAAATAATTTAGGAAATTTTTAGTATTTCCAAGCCTATAATGATAAGCTGTTTTTCATATTAATTTTGAAAATCTTATGAAATAGATAAGTAAATGTAGAATACATCAGTGTTCAGAAAGACTGTGTTAGTATGTCGATAATCTTTAATTTTGCCTGAGCCCCTGTGACCGTCAAACAGCAAAGAAATCTCTCTACTTTTCACTTTTTGTATTCCCAAATGTCTAACCCCAAAGGACTACTGTGTTCTGACGTAGTCTGAGATAAAACTCATTCTTTAGTGACACAGATAAGATTCCTCTTCATCCCTGCTCATAGTTCTGTCTTATAAAACCCTAGGCTTTCAACTCCTCCTGGAAACATTTCTCATTAATGAAAAAATATCCTTGTATTGCAAAACCCTAGTAAAATCATCTCCTTAATTGTCTGGTGCATTTCCTTTTTCACAGTCTTGAATTTATATTATTGCCATAGGAAACAGTCTGTTAAGAAGTCAAAACGCCATATAAGTTTCTGCATTTCTCAACCAGCATTTTAGACATGGACCGTACTTTTTAAAAGTAGTAGCTATTTGAATATTTTTAAAAGAATGATATGTCCATGTATACGCTACAAAAAGGAAAGAGGGGATTTGGCAGTTATTCAGCTTGACGGGCACAGACTTCATTCAGACGATGATGTATGTGGTCAAGGCTTACAGGTACTCAGGAATGAGTTATGTGGCTCAGCCGCTTTATGACTTACTAGTGGCATAACCTTGAGGAAATTACTTTGCCCTACTAAGCCTTTGTTTCCATATAGTCCTCATTTCCTGCCTCATGGGATTATTGTGAAGATTCAAATAAATAACATAAGAGTGACTTAAGTCCTGTGATTGGATGGGCTGCCGTTATATGATCTATCATTATATGTATTAAAGCTTTAAAATCCATTATTTTAGGCTCCATCCAGGGTGATTTAGAATCAAAGCTATCAGAAAGGCTTCATTGTAGTACTACTGTTCTAAATCCTTATTACAGCCCATAGGATATCAAGTGCAAAAAATCCCACTACCCTCTGTCATTTATTTTATGAAGAAATGAACATTTATTATGATCTAAATAGAATATCTTCTAAGTGGTGGTTGATGTACACACTGAGAAAAACCAATTGGTTTTTGGTTCATGATTGGATGCTAGTATTGAACACACACACACACACACACAAAAGAATACCTTCCAAGTAAATATTTGATACAGGCAGATTGTCTTTTGCTTTTGTTTTTTATTCATTATTTCCCTTTGGGACAAATAATGAACTGTATATTAAATAACAAGCTGTATAATATCATTAGCAAACAACAACCTGATTCTTAGGTAGATCTAAGCAGTAAAAAAGATACAGTTCAGCAAACAAATAAGGGATTGTACAGATTAAATCTTCATAATATTAAATGCTCACAGAGGTAAGTTGGCTTTATCATATTTATAGCTTGTGGTGTTCTCTGGACTGAAAATAGGCTCTTCTTGCCTTTTATGCATTCATGATTAAGAATGAACATCACAGTTCTGTTGTGTGATGGGGGCCACTGCCTACCTAGAAAATAAGCTCTAAGACAATAACAGAATATATTGTTTTAATGGATGTTAGCAAAGAAATATGAATAGAAATTTCAATTTGATTATGTGCTGAAAATATTTCTAGCCATATAAAAAGTTTCCTGGATACTACCATATCATTCAGTGGAGAGGGAGTAGATATACCACACTATGTTGCCAATTATAAATGCCATTGATAGAATAAATTATGCTCCGTCAGTTCAGAAGTGGATGGAGGTATACAGGATGCACAATTACTAGTGCTTTAGAAAGGTCTTATTCAATAAAAAGTTTTGTGACCAATATTTGAAAGAACCTTTCAGGTTGGAATAGAAGTTTGAATGCATTTAATAAACTGAACTATGCATGAACACTTGCAAATTACATGAACTCGTACTAAGCTATACACACTCCGAAGCTAACCGTAGAGATACCCTTCCCATAGTCATCTGGTATCCCTTTTCCACGACCATCTATCTTTTAACGCATGCCTAGAGAGAGAGGAACCTTGTTAGCCTTGGATATGAGCAAAACTAATTCTGCCAAATGGAATAAAGTCGTGAATTTCTAAAACAAGCCTCATCATGGAAGCTCTCTTTAATTTTTATAATTTCAAATCTGAGACTTATAGCAGGAGAAAATAAAGCAAAAGTATGATGTTAAAAATATATGTGAAAAACTATTTTTACATTCTGGTTTTCCCTTCCTTTAAGTTATATATAACCTCTGAGTGATATTACAATAACTATAGCTAATGTATACTTCATGCTCTCTAAATTCAGCACTAAGTGCTATTAGAGATTTTATTTCACATAATATTCTCATTATCATTTTACCCCTCAGAAATCTGCCTCAAGTTTTTCCTCAGTGAAAAATTTATTAAAAATCATGCATGTAAAAAAGATAATGCAAGTTGTCTTCTTTCGTGTGGTTATTATAATATCATACTTATCAGTCACAGTAAAGTTTCCTCTTATTTTACTTTTTCCTGTTTGCTAAGTTATCCTCAGCAAGGAATACTCAGTCAGAAAATAGACAGTGGAAAAACATCAACCTAAATATGAAACATCTAAAACATTAATATATATAAATAATATTTATCTTGCTGACATTTTTAGAAAATAGGTTTTCCGAAGGTAAGAATATTTATTTTATTTTTATTTCTCAATGATGTCCAAAATACCATGTGAAGCACAGAAAAAGATTTATTGGTAAAAATGTAAAATGGAAAATGATTAAATCAAATTTTAATATGTAGTTCTAAAACAATTAGAAAAAAGTACTTAATCTTATCTATAAAATATGGTCAGATAGCAAAATGTACAAGGGTATGAGAGCTTATAAGTTTCCTTCCAATATTATGCAAAAATTTAGTTATTTACTTTGAAAATATAATACAATACACAATTCAACATGAACTAGAAGATTTCATTGCTAATTAAACTATTCTATGATATTTATGTACATTTGTGATTAGATTCAAACATTTACTCCATAAATTGGACAATATATCATTCATTTAGGAGTTTTTTTAATCAGACATTTATTAAGCTGTTAGTGTCAGACACTTTTAAATGTTAAAGTATCACCTAGATGGATAAGTCTAAAAGTACTAAATAAAGCAGTAAGGAAGGCTTAATAAGGATGTTTAACAGGAAGGCAGAAAGGGAGGGAAGAGAGCAGTGATGGAGGAATGAGAAAGAAAAAAACAACTTTATATTTGCTAGTGAAATAACAATTTTTGTGGGTTTCTATATAACGGTATTCAGTTAAAGTAAATAATAAAAAAATGTTTAATAACAATGTATATTTGAAAAATTATCAGAAAATGTGGCTAGAATTTGAGTTTTTCCAAGCATTGTAGTGGAAGACAATTTACTTCTCCTTGAGGATCAATTTCTTGTTTGGAGTAAGAGGAGTGCCGACAAATCTCTGCAGCGATTTCCTAGGCTGCGAAGTGCTGGTTCTCTGACCGTTGCTGACTGAGCGACCACTAGAGGGCACTCACAGCGTGTGCTCTAGCGGTGAGCTTTCTGTCTTCTGTCCTCAAAACGGTTGTGTTTACCATCAGATCTTAACTACAGGAAAATTAGAAAACTGTTTCTTACTAACTAAAATTGATTGTAAATTTGGCTTGATGTCAGAGCAGTAATATTTACTTGTAACAAAGCAAACACTGCTGTGATATAAATAAGAATAAACTTCGTGTATTTCAAAAGTTTGATATGGAGTCTTAACAGAAATCAGGAGCTCTAGGAAAATTTTCTCAGCAGTGAAACCAATAGTGTCTTACTAAGATCATATCATGTGATGAATTGATCCCAAGAGTTAGAGTTGCAATAATGATAGCTACTACTTATGACTGGTTATGGTACATCCTTTATTACCCTACACAATTTTTTATATCGCTCATTTAACTTACACACACACACACATAAAGTCACTGATATTGTCAGGAGGGATTCTTTAGAGGAAAAAGAAAGAAAAGATCTTGGGAGTGATCATGAGTCAAACACAGTGTTTCTCACTGTGTTTTAATGGAAAGTCACCTCCACAATTGCATCTGAGCTACTTACAATATAACACTATCATTTCAATAGAACATTTGACTTTATCTGAAATGGAAGTTTTATTTTAGATAATCTTTAATAAAATGGTACCACCTACAAGTACTCAAAATGGTTGTGTTTACTATCAGATCTTAACGTCAGGAAAATTAGAAAACTGTTTCTTACTAACTAAAATTGATTGTAAATTTGACTTAATGTCAGAGCAGTAATACTTACTTGAAACAAAGCAAACACTGTTGTGGTATAAATAAGAATAAATTTCATGTATTTCCAAAGTTTGATATGGAGTCTTTACAGGAATCAGGAGCAATACTACAAGTACTACAAGTACTGTAGTCACATTTGTCTTCCTTTTGATTCTCTTTACCTAATTTTTTAGAAGCTAAAAGGTCTAACTTTGAATTCAAAACTAAAGATTCCAGAATTGATCATGGTAAGACTAAAACCCAATGGGAAATGTCCATTTTAATTTCCAAAGTATAATTTTTAGTTCAAGTCTTTCTACATTAACCAGAGATAGAAATTCATGATAAGGATTATTATAAACAAGACTCTTTACTATATCGCCCATAAAGAATGTTAAGGATGTCATCTCTCACTGTCTCTGTTGTTGTGAAGCCTCATGACAAAGCAATAGATAGAAACTATTATTCATGAGAAAATTAAGACCCAGGGAGTTTGTTTTTTGTGTTTCTTAAATGTATGGGGATAGATTAAATGTTTATTGCCCATAAATTCCTATGTTAAAACTTAACACCTATTGTGATAGTATTTGGATATGAGACCTTTGGGAGGTAATTAGGTCATGAGACTGGAGCCTCATCATGGGGTTAGTGCCCTTACAAGAACAGAAGAGACAGAGCTTGTTTTTTTCTCCCAGTGAGAATATAGTGAGAAGACCGTTATCTTCAAAACAGGAAGAAGGCTTTCATCAACACCCAAACACGCTGGTATCCCGATTTCAGACCTCCAGCCTCCAGAACTGTAACAATTAAATTCTGCTATTTAAGTCTAGAGCACTTTTGTTAGAGCAGCCTGAACATACCATAAAAAATATAAAGTATTCAAGTACTTATTGAATGTTATCTTGTCCTTTCAGTTAATCATATTTTTCCCTTTGGCTCAGACTTGTAGTCATCCATTATTATTATTTACTAAACACTTTTTGTCATCTTCCTGTATAGGCTTAAAAACTTTTTGTATCTTCATCCCTCCTTTTCATGGTTAATCTCGTATCTAAACCATTTTTTTTCCTGTGATAGCTACTGCTCAGAAGAGTTCTAAAACATGCAACCAACGAACTAGAGGTTATTTTTGTAAGATAGGAAGGCTCTGTTAAATGAGGTAGAAAAAAGTTAAGCAGATAATTGCATCAGTAGGCTGAATGATTCCCAGTCTCATCATTTTTTTTGAGGCCTGGCTCAGGGTTTCGTTACATAGGAGAATATCTCTGCTTGTTCAAAGTGTGAGCCTTGAGTCTCGTGGAATAAAAATGTTAGAACTGTTAAAATCAATTAATGTATGATTCCCAGTTTGAGTAAACTCTCTTAATCCCAGATTCCCCAAATACAGTCTAGACAATCACAGGACTGAATTCTGTAGTTCTGCTAGTTCTGTAATTCAACAGAGAATTATGGTAGAAATCTCATTTAAAACATTCCCTTCAGCTCAACCTTGAGTTTTATGGATGCTCTAATGGTTGACACAGCAAAAATTATTCTAGAAAAATGAACATAGTGTTGGCAGTGTTGAGGACAGCACCAAGTGTTAGTTAGACCAGTGGGGTCAGACCAGACCTTGGTTCAGCAACCGGGCTCCTTGAGTTCTGGCTAGGAAAGAATTAAGAGCCAAAATTCAACCTATAGGAGAAAATGTATTTATATAGTCACGGAGGTAGAAGAAGTGAGTGGTAGAATAAATGGGCTCAGGAAACAAGTTGCAGAGACAAAAGAAGGGCCCTTGGAACTTAGGAGAAAGAGAGAGGCAAGGAAAACATGGCTGGGGGAAAGCAGGAGGAGAAAGACCTGGACATGCTCCCAAGAGGGGAGCTAGGTCCTCCTTCGTCAGCACTTGTAAGGGTAGAGATTTCAGGGGAGGTCCCCGGGGAAGATCTAAATAGAATATTCTTCGGCTTTCCAGGTGTGTCCTTTCGGGTCCTGGTCTCCAATGACTGGCGGGTGCCAGCGCAGAAGGTCACACTAGTCAGTTCACCCGGGGCTAACATCACCCACCAGTTTTGCTGCTTTTCTGGGCCTGGAGCTGAAATACAACTGAGGCCGAGATGTTATCTCTGGAGAGGAAAGGTCAGGGCATCTAAACAGGACGACCAGCACTATGAAATGTCAGGGGGTCCAAACCACAGGAGCAGCGATACGCTGGGGGAGGAAAGGTTACCCTGGGAGCGAGGTCCTTGTTTTCTCACTGTCTTCCCTGGTGACCTTCTGAACCTGGCCTATGGTTCCCACTCTGCTCCTAACTGTCTAACTGCCTACCACAATAGTAAAGAACGTATTTTTACAGAGAAGGTGTCTACTTTGGCCAGAGTGGTCACGTAGGTCTTCTCAAGAAGATGAATTAAAAAAAAAAAATTGTCCTAACTGATTAGGGAAAAATAGTCCAAAATCACATCTGAGAGAAATGTTTTCTAGGCACAGGAACATGCAGTCAGTGCACAGGTTCTAGGAGAGGAGTGAGGGTGGGGTGCTCGAGGGTTAGAAAGACTCTGTGGGTGGAATGCAGTGAATAAGGAAAATTGAAAGGGAAAGTCATAAAGGTAGGTGGGGGCCAAATCCGGTAGGACCTTCAAAGTCATTTTTATTTTTAATCTAATTGTCATGCAAGTCAATGGGAAGAAATGTCATGATCTGATTTGAATTTGGAGACATTCTTCTGTCTGCTAATGGAGTATGTTGAAGCAAGAATAGAAATAAAGATATTTGCAGGGCTGCTAATATTCAGTCCAGAGAAAGACTGGAGGAAGTTCATAGTGAGAGGTTACGGGATTTTACATATATTTTGCAGCTGATGAACGAGAAGGTGAGTACGAGGCCTTGAGAGGAATCAAAGGTGAATTCTACAGCCCAGCCGGCACCACTCAATTAGTGGCGATGTCACTTGCTTATCTAGGTAGGAGTCACAGGAGCACATTTGCCCTGTAAAGTAAGGGCCATAGCTTATAAATCCACTAAAGTATTGTGGACTTGAGTTTAATTGATACCTGGTAAATATTTATTTATATTCCTGACTAACATTTCCAAGGTTTATATAAAATACAAATCTAGATATGTCATTTTTTTCAACTGTTTATAGCAAAGAAGAAAGTTTTTGTATTAACAACAGATAACCTTTCCAAAGAAGTATCTGAATTTAAAACTAACCAAAAATGTAAGTGTAATTCTATTTAGATAGAAATTCTAAATGAACTTTAATGATTGTGTAAATTAGAAAATGGTTTACCGATGATAGAAAAACAGGGAGGGAGTAATTCTTTGCTCTCAAAAACAGAGAAAGTTGTCCTTAACCACTTAAAGAAAATGGTGTTGATATTCAACAGACTCAATTTACAGAAAATAAAAATTACAAGTTAGAACATTAGGTGAAAATGGTATGATGTTTGTACAAAGATATAGAGAAGGAAAAAAGGAGTATAACAAAGACAACAGTACGAATAATTCAGGAGTTTTAGTGTTGTGCAATTCTAAGGAATACACGACAGATTTTTTTTTTATCATGATGCATTATACAAACTGAGTTAGAAATAAAAATCACCCTTTAATTTTTATTGCAATGACAAAACTTAATATTATGTAAATTCTTGTCCTTGTAAAACAAACAAAACTATCATTGAGAATCAACATGATAAATTCTCTGAGTAGATCAAAGAATGGGATCACTTCTGGAGGTAATAAACAAATAAATATTAAAGGTGCTACAGAAAAGAGTGTCCATTCATTAAATAGACGTGTATGGAAAATTGGAAATAGTCATAGTCAAGAGTGGCACACAAGGGTAAGCGTCCACCTCCCAAAAGAAGGACAGTTGAGTGATTGATCAGATTATCAGATCTATTTCTGATGTATGTTTTGATCACCCACCAAAAGAAAAAGAAAAAAAGAAAGAGAGAAATAAGGAAGAGAAAAAGAAGAAGATCGAATTGGCACCAACATGTGGTAAAGTGAGTTGAACGGACTGAACTGAGCCTTTGAATTAAACTGCATTGAATTTGATTGAATTGAGGAATTTGTTCTGCATGTGAATAGCTGCCTGTGTGGGAGCCTGGCTGGGTGATTAGCCCAGAGCTGTGTGCTCTAAGGCTGACTGTGTGAGATCGCTGCAGAACGAGGCAGGGAATAAAATGGGGGTTTGCTCTGAACAGAAATCAGTAAAGCATGATCGTTATAACAGTAGAATATAAAGCTGTTCAGAGAGAAGAAAACACAAGGTGATACAAATAGATGCCAGAAATTTTTAAAAAATGAGGACGAAAAGAAATAGAGGAATGAAAAATATGGCAATAGAAGTCTATTGAAAGATAGAGATTGTTATTTGATTTTACTATATCCTAATTCATGATCATTACCAAATTTAAGTCCAAAGGGCCCTCATTTCTTCTTTGAATGGTGGAATGTGACGTGCAAATCCTTATTCTCAACCCACGTATGCCTTTAAACAAGGAATTGTTGATGGTTGTTCCTGAGCAATGTCAGAGCTCCTTGGAATGACTGCATTGAGGTTGACAATGTCTCAGGTCAGTTCTCATAGCTGTGTATTCATTATTTTCCCAAACATAGAAGAGGGGAAACTATGGATGTGACATTTAGCTGTTTCAAGGGTGTCTACCAGGAGCAAAGTGTAGTTAGCCTTGGACGTTCAGTATGAATAAGAATATCATTAATGGAATCTCATTCTAAAAGCATCCAAACACATATTAGTCAAGTAAGCCCTATGGCCTCACCAGAATGACTCCTTGAAATAGTAATTATATGCTCTTCTTGCTTCTTAAAATACTTTATTTTGTGACTATCACATCTGTCTGCTTCTTGGATGTTTATAACGTGCAAATTATGAAACATCAGTCAAGAGTCTTCTGCAGCTTCTCGCTGGAGCAGGTGGACCAGCCTGAGAGAGCTGTGGCATGTACCCTGTTCCAACTTTGCTTTAGTAACTTGAGGTTGATAGCCTGAAATCAGCCCCAATGGAAGTATTTACACACTGGAAATCACTGAAGACCATAAACTGGAGCTCTCGCCAACTCCAGAGTACAGTCCTGAAAACGTTGAGCAGCATACCACTGGTGAATGAATTTGAGGGCAAGAAAATCCAACAAAACAAGTGATATCTACACAAAGAATGTGTCTATCCCTTTATGTTTTACTCTGTATGTTTACCACCGTGTGTTGGTAATGGACATTAGAAACAGCATTAGAGAAATATAGATTTTAAATGCCAACTTTATTATAATAGCTATGTGATGGTTGACACATTAAATACCTTCTCTAAGCCACTGTTTCAACATTTCTTCCTTCTCATAGGATTGTAGAGAGAGATATAGGAAATGATGTACCAAAAAGGATGAACTCAGTCTTTGACTTGGGGTAACTGATGGTGGGAGGCAGTTGCATGATATCATGTAAGCTCATTAATTACTTTGCTTTCTTCACTCTCTTTTCAACTCTTTGCTTACCTTTCTCAACTCCATTATCATATTGACCAGGATCTGGTTACAGGCTTGATTCTATTAGCTTTAGATCTTAGCTAGGCTTATTTCTTCAGGTTAGATCATGAACTCTTTCTGGTAGATTATCCATCCTCTGCTTGCTGTATACACCACCTCTGTGCATTTCTATCATATCCTGTAAGTCAGGCTGTTATATAGGAAAAGTGTTAATATGGTATATTTGTAATTAATTTCTACTTATACATCATATATTAAATACACATGGATGTACTGTAATTACCAGGAGACTCAGAAAAATGATAATGATGTTGATTTTTAAAATAGAATTAACTTGAATTAATGCAAATGTAGGTAATATGGTAGGTATTCAGAGCTTAACGTAGATTCTGTATATAGAGGAGGGATGTGATGGTTAATTTTACGTGTCAACTTGACTAAGCTGAAGAGCACTCAAGGGGCTATTTGCACAGTATTTCCAAATGTGTCTGTGAGGGTGTTTCCTGCAAGAGATCAGCATCATTTGGACTGTCTGACTGAGTAAGGCAAATGGCTCTCCCCAGCAGGGGTGAAAAATCACCCAACGAGGACCTGAAGAGAACTTTAAGTGAAGGAAGAGAGAAGTCACCCTCTCCCTGTCTCACCGTTGAGCTGAGACATTGATCTTCTTCTGCCCTTGGAGCTCCTGGTTCTCAGACCTTCAGACTCCGACGGGAACTGACACTATTGGCTCTTTAGTTAATCAGACCCTCTGTCTACACCCCTGGCCTACCCGGGTCTCCCGCTCACAGAGGGCAGAGGGCTGGAGACTGCTCCATCTCTGTAATCATGTGAACCATTACCTTGTAATAGTAAACCTCTTTATTATTTTTTGGAGAACCCTGACTAATAAAATGGAAGTATCATGTAAAACTGTTACTTTTTAATGAGGTCATATTAGGCCTCAGCATTCAGGAGAAAGTGACAGCTTCCTCATTTTCCATAGTGCTTTTTATCATTTCCAGAGAATCATTGTTTGAGCTGGAACGATGTTAACAACAACAGAATTATGTGTTCTGACTTCAAGTTGAACACACTTCTGTGATCATGATAATTCATTGTCTGTTGCCACTTGTCTGCCGCAGGTGAATAAATCGTAGAGAAAATAACAGAATAAAAGAAAGAACTAAAATAAGTATTACTGAATTGAGTTCAATTTGATTTTATTGTATAGCTCTTTTGTACTATAATTGCAAATAATTTGCTCTGCCCATTGTTTTCTGTATCTTCTTGTAGAGAATCTGCCTCAATCGGGAGCTCAGTCAGGCAGACGTGGGAATCGAGTGACTCTTTCTGGACACCATTGTTCGGATCCAAGGTAGACACTTGTGAAAACCTGAGAAGTTTCCATACGGGATGGCCACTGGGTTTGGGTCCTTGAAATAGAAGGTCCCATAGACTCTTGGCTGTCTCGTGTTCTTAGAACTGCTGCTGTGACTTCCAGAGCCATCATCACACCTGGTTGTTTACGTGTTGCTCTACTCACGCACCTGACTGGACACTGTCAAGGTCTTTTCTTGTTGCTGGTGTTTTGCAGTTCCAGTATGATAAGCCTTGGTTCTGGTCTTCATTTCATACATATTCCTATTAACTTAATGAGTTCATTCAATTGGCAGACATTCGCCATTTTTTCTGGAGGTCTTTCTCCTACAATGTCCTACAGTTGTGCAACGATAAACTGTGACATCTCCTGGACTGAACCTTCAATTATTTTCCTATATTTTTTGTTTGTGTGCTCTCTTCCCCTGATTTCTCTTTCTCTCTCTCTCCATATATCTATACCTATATCTATATCTATATCCAATCTGTATCTATCTATCTATCTATCTATCATCTATTTACATACCCAGGAAGACTTTCTTAGCCTTGTATTCTTTCTATTACAGTGCATACATCCACCAAGTCTCTACTGAAAGCATCTCTTGATAGAAACCAGAATGAATTCAATTTTTTAGCTGGAGGAATAGGGGAGGTGGGGGTGGCAGGACCAAGAAAACTAGAGAAAATAAGTGAAAATATGTGTTAATAGAAAATTTCTAGCACAGTTTAGGTTTCAATATTAAAGTAACATTATTTTTCATTACTCCTTTGCTTATTTTTCTCATTCTGTATTTTATTTTATTTTATTTTTTTTTTTAGATTTTTTTTTTATTTTTATTTTTTTATTTTTTAGAGAGAGGGGAAGGGAGGGAGAAAGAGAGGGAGAGAAACAGCAATGTATGGTTGCCTCTCACATGGCCCTCACGGGGACCTGGCCCGCAACCCAGGCATGTGCCCTGACTGGGAATCGAACCGGGACCGCTTGGTTCCCAGCCCGCGCTCAATCCACTGAGCTACACCAGCCAGGGCTCATTCTGTATTTTATATCCACATCCTAAAATAAAAGAAGAAAGAAAGAAGGGGGAAGCAGTATAATTAATGAGTCATATGTCAGAATTTATATTTGGAAATTTTATGTTGGTCATCCCTTAATTCTATAAAAATATTTGAAATCATCACTCCTATCTTCATTGCTCTACTCACTATTCCCACATCATTCTTAGCTGATCACTATACCTACTGTTCAACAAAGACAGTGAAGGACATCAGGTAAGACTTTCTCAATTTTCAAGTCATTCTCACATGGCCAAGGTGGTTTTCATTGCCCCTCATTGGTCACTTCCCTTTCCTGATCACTGGAAAGGCTTCAGAAGGATCCCTCTTCCTTGTGCTGCTGTCTCTTGTCAGTTGGATTACTGGGTCCTTTTCCAGGCTCATTCTTTGCCCTCCTGACTCGAGCCCTGTCTGCTACCCTCCCCTTCTTAAAACTTCCTTACTTTCTGGAACTATAAGATACTCAAGGCTCATATTTTATTATTCCTGCCCAAATCCAAGAATTGATAGTTTCTTCAGGGATCCCTGGCACCTTTCATTGAGTAACTGGCAGTTTGCTGCTTGAGGTTACCTTTCAGTTCTGCCCCACCCAACCCAAACGCCTTGGGACAGTGTGTCTGCACCACACCTGGCACTTACGTTGTCAGTCTGATTATTACAGACTTCGGATAGCACACCGAGGTAAATAATTTAATTTTTTCAAATACTTAATTGTAACAAATTATAATTAAGGAAATACCAACATCCTTTAGTAACCAGTGAATATTTTCAAATTTAATTAGCATTCAAAATATATTAAATTGCTCTAACCCTTGTAATACCACACCCTGACCCAACCAGCATCTCCAGAAATAAGTAGGTAAAACCTCAAGAAACTCTCCTGATTGTTTCTTATCTATACAAAATGAAAATGAATTCTTTATAGTTTTCCAAAATATGTAAATGCCCTTCATGTTGGATTATTTACTACTCTTCTTTTACTTTATTCTCATCATATACAAAATGAGAATAAAAATAATAATAACTCATGAAATGTTGAATGCAGTATCAAGAAAATTAGTATTATGCTTAGGTGAGTGCTGGCATAAATAGGTGTTAAGTAAATATTGGCAATTATCAATATTAGCCGGATCCTCACCTAATCGTCCGTGGCTGCCTTTCCTCTAGGGCAGTCTTGTTGCATTTCTGTTTGAAACAATGGGTTAACCTAGTAGCAGTGTGCTGTTAACGGGGAAGGATGCCGATAGAAACACAGATTCATGACAAATCACCCAAAATCTAAACAGAGGAATTCAGGTTGGATTATTCCATTTTTTTCTCTTGTTTTTATTGTTGTTCAAGTACAGTTGTCTCCATTTTCTTCCCCCTGCCCATCCCAGCCATCCCCACTTCCTGCCCTTGATCCTAACTCCCTTTGGTTTTGTCCATGTGTCCTTTACACAGGCTGATAGACGCCAGTAAGCTGTGTCGAACACAGTCTCATTTTTGTTCACCCTCATGGCACCACGGGAGCATCTGGCTCTGTATAGACCAGCTCTCCTCCGGGACACTGACATTCCCAGCATATTAGAATTATTTTCAGCTACAAATAAACTGAACACTATTTAAAACAATATGCTGAGACTTTGGGAATCATCAAAATTAAAATGAGTTAACTATGGAAGCAGGCCCATAAATAAGAAAATAAAAAGAATATTATTTTTACATGAGAGTACTTTAGGAGGAATATTTCTACTGCACAATTCAGAAGCAGTGTTTTAGCAGAAGGAAAGGGTGCCCTCTAGTGTTTCAAAGATGAACACGGAAAAACAATTCACTTCTCACTTGATTCGATCCTCGATTGAAAATTATTTTAGTTAAAGATTAGATAAAAATAAAGTAAGTAAGCTGTTGGTATAAAGAATTAGAAAAATGTTTGGTGTTTTTGATTCACTTTTCTTGACAGGAAGCATAGAAAATGGCTGGATGAAAGTCGACTTAGTTACACTGATCTTTTCTGTTAATAAAATTTACCTCTTCTATTGGTAAGACTTGCCTCAACCTTGGACTTGCTACATATTTACAAATATATATGCCAATATAAAATATTTTAATCACAAAAAATGTTTATTGCACATTACTATCCCTCCAATCGATTGCTTCTATATTCTTGAATGACAACCTGAGCTTTATTGGATAAAAACTAATGTAAATTACTTTTTCAAAAATATATTTCAAAATGCTTTACTAAGTGTGGTCAATGGTTCAATTTCCCATTTTATTAGAGTGAATATTAAGATACTGTATTGTCAATTCTTCCCCAATATAAATATATTTCTCCATAGTTTACTCAAGTGAGAGTCACAGAAGAAAATTGCCGTGAGACTCTCCGATGCCCTTCACTGCCTGTCCACGTGACAAGGAGAGAAGTAAAACACAGCTTTCCCGCCAGGTGATTCTTTAGGCTTACAAACAGCTTTGACTCTATTTGGAGATTAAGACTTTAAAGAAGTAATTAAGGTTAAATGTGAGGGTTGGATGAGCCCCAATCCAATAGGACTGGTGTCGTTCTAGGAAGAGATTAGGGCAAGACCTTCACAGAGGGATGTCGCCCCCCACCGTGAAGACACAGAGAGAGGCTGTTGTCTACAAGATAAGAGAGAGGCCTTTGAAGACATCAGCCCTGAGGACACCTTGATGTCAGACTTCCAGCCTCCGGAACTGATAGATAGTCAATTTCTGCTGTTTAAGCCACCTGATACATGGCGCTTTGTTTCGACAGACCCAGCAAACTGAAACATTCTGGAGTGCTTTTTCTCTTCATAGCGTAGAGATTGGAATTTCATATTTTCAAGATATAGACCTTCCAAATCAGTTTTGAACTCCAATAAAGGAATTGTCAACATAAAATGGTAATACACAGTATAATTTTCAGCTAATAAATACTTAATAGACATTAGTAACCTTTTTTGTTAGCTGGGCTTATAACGATGCTCTTTCTCCACCATGATAGTGTCCTCGCTGTACCCCTTTTTTGTCCTTTTGCCCAGGCCAGCCTGTCACCCCCTCCCTCTCAACGAATCACTGGGTCCACCTGTCAGCAGGAAACGAAGAGAGCGGGAAGCCCTCCCCTTTGAGCTGCGGTGGTCCACAGCCACACGCAGTTCTCGCAGTGGGTCTCTGTGCACGGCTGTGCTGACTCGCCTCTCCCTCGAACTGAGATCTGGAATACCGGTGCTGGCGGAACGAGGCAACACTAACCCGGATCAGCCAAGAGTGTTTTCCCACCAGTTACTCAGTATTTTAAAATAATGTTGTGAGTAAGTTGACAGTAATTTCACTCAACTTTAATGGTAGAACACAGGGATGTCTAATAAATTGAGATATTTAGTCAACTTTTCGAAGTTAGTATTTCAAAACATGTTCCATTAAACTATACAGAAAATGAATAGAAGGACGGAGTAGTTATGTAGTCATTAATTCATTCTTCTATTCACTTGTCATCTTTTCAAAAAAGAATTTTTGAGTACTATTCTCTGCCTCATATTGGAATACAAAGATGGGTAACCTGTCATCGTTTGATTAGTCCTGCGGAGGAGCAAAAGAGGTGGTACCGGTCAGGTAATTCTTTCATGTAAAATCCTAGGGGTGAGTGTGTCAATTTCCTAGGGTTGCTGTGGCCATAATATGAGTTAACATGGCTAAAATGCTTAGCAAAGTGCCTGACACAAATTAAGTGCTTAATAAACTATGACAGTAACATCACCTGTATAAACTCCAGTTTCTGAATCCATACAATGAGACAAAAATATACCTACAGGATTGAATAAGATAATGAGTGTATGTGTGTGTATATATATATGTATATATGTATATATGTGTATATATATATTCTTGCTTTCCATGCATTAACTCATTCAATCCCGAAAACAATTTTATGAGACGGTTACACATATTATATTTTTGTATATGGCATATTAAATATAATACTAAACCAAATAATGCATATTATATGAGCACAGAATGATTTATACAAGTTATGTTAACATTAATGAATTATTCATTTTATTTTCTATGTAATTGATGAACTCAGAAACCTCAAAGATACCTTGAATATCAACATCATTTATTTCTCAAGCTTTCTTATTCTTTCATGAGAGGAACCTTTGAAAAAGTGTCTAGCTAGTAACAGAATGCTATTTTTGACAGGGCCATTTTCTTCCTTTTCCTGGGGTCATCAGTTTAAATGCTGTATTGACAGGCTTATTACCCTTTTATGAGGATAGGATGACATTAAAACAAATGCATGAAGTCTTTTACTCAGTGACGTTCTGTAGAAAGGCCTGCCAGGTATATTGGTGTATTACTGAGAGACACAGATCATGATTCCGACTAAATGATATTTGAATTACAAAAATTTCAATGAACTTTTCAAATAACAATTGATAAAACTATGTTAGGCCATTGGGAGACATAGGTTTAAAGGACATTACATTGGTTGTCTCTACTAGAGATTTCACTTCTATTTGTGTGTATGTGTGGAGAGTGTTAGAAATGTCAGAAAAATTGGAATCCAATACAGAGACTGCCAATCTGATATTATTTTTACATTAAAAATCCCCCAAATAAGCGTGACTGGTGTGGCTCAGTGGATTGAGTGCTGGCCTACAAACCAAAGGGTCACCGGTTCGATTCTTAGTCAGCGCACATGCTTGGGTTGTGGGCCAGGTCCCCAGCAGGGGCTGTGAGAGGGGCAACCACACAATGATGTTTCTCCCCTTCTCATTTTCCTTCCTTTCTCCTTTCTCTAAAAATAAGTAAATAAAATATTTTTAAAAAATCTCCCCAAATAAGATAAAAAGTCTTATAAAACATAAAATAGATTCAAGTCACATTAATATATAAAAATCATTGAATGGACTGGTTACTTCCAAATTAGGCATCTTCTGGCCACTGTTACAATCTGAGTGTTAGGAAATGAGCATAAGTAACATTTTAATTTGGCACATTGAATGGTTATAAAACGGGAATATTTTCTTATTCATTCTGCTTTATACTCTTTATGAAAACCATTGAAGTTTAACATTTACTGCACTTCCATCAATATGGACTTGATAATGAGACGTTCAAGGAATTACAGGTTTTATTTTTCTAACTATTATTACCACACTTTTCCTCAAGCTTATATTTGTTTGTACTCTGAAAATATGTATTTATTTTTTTTAATTTTTACATCCTTCATTAGAGAATACTTTTAAAAGGACAGGAAAAATGTCACGGCAACTGGAGCGTCTGTCGTGCAAAGGTGGCCGTGGATCGTCTGGCCTCCATTTATTTCACATCTGCAAGCCTTCTTCGCTGATCTTATCTTCCAATTCTCATCAAAACACAAGCAAACAAAAGACAGCGCTGATTACTGCTTGTCTTGAATCTATCAACCCCATTTGCAGAAAAGGATGACTCTGGAAAACGATGACTTCGGCTCCTCAGAGTTTTATTAGTTTAATAAAAATATTAATTTGTTTCATAACTTGAGCCACATGCTGAAACTTTAAAAAATGCACAATTTTAAGTAAATCCAATGACATTTTCAAAACACCCAATAACTGTCAACAGATTATATCTTGTTTTCTGTTCTACTTACTATTATAGAATTTACCAGTCTATTAAAAAATGTATAAACATACTATCACTATACCAAATTAAAGAGAAGTAAGAATTACATTTTCAAATCTTAAAATGATATTTCAATCTATTCCAATATAGGGTAAGACAAGCCTATACAGTGCTTTAGATTAGGAGTGGGAAGTGATGGCCCACAGACCCAACTCGGGCTTTCTGATGGAACACTGCCAGGTCCTTTCATTTCCAGATTGTCTATGGCTGCTTCACTCTTCAACTATATAGAGGAATGGTTGCAACAGAGACTGCGTGTCTTGCAAAGTCTAAAATATTTATCTGCTGGCCCTTTACATTAAAAAACAATTGCCGAGTCATATCTTGGAGTTCCAAAGGTAAGAGACCTCATAGAAAGCTTGGATACTGTTCCTGGACAGAGAGTCACAGAGAATGTTTACCTCAAGGAGAATGTGCGTGACCTGGGAGATTATATGAAGGGGGCTTTTCTTCCTCCCAGGGTCCTTACTTCGAAGCTAGATAGCTAGCAAATCTTATCAAGAAAATAAGATGTCGAATGACTAAGAAAAGCTCTAAACAACATGAAAGTCAAATCAACAGAATTTATCGAATAAAGAGGTTATTAGGGTTTTCCTCCCAACCTAAAAGGCAATAACACAGCAGAAATGTTGCGGAGAGCAGGTTGAAGAGAGAAGACTAATTCAGATGCAAAATTTACCAGTTCTGGTGTGAACGCAGGTTGGTTATAGAACTTGTCCACACTTCAGCTTTCTTATCTAACTGGAGAAAAACATGGTCTACGTCATAAGGTAGTTTTGAGTATTAAGTAAGAAAATGCATAGAAGTATTCAGTAGGGACTCTAGGAAAGAGTGAAAACTCAATAAATAGTATTACTAGACCAGGGGCTAATTACGTGGTCTGGAAAACGGGACTCGGAATGTAAGTGTTCACAGTGACTAGTAGTGTTTGCTTCTAGCACAACAGGCACTGGATGGTTTTCATGTGCTGGTTACTTTGCAATGCACTATCGTCCTTTATGTATTCTGGAAATATGTTGTTTCTCAGATATATGTTTTACAAGTATTTTCTCTGATCCTGTGGCTTTCTATATTTATTTCATTAGTGGTGACTTTAAAAGTGCAAAAGATTTTAATTTGGATAAATTTCAACTCGGTTTTTTAATTATATGATTCTTTTGCATCCTAAGAAATACTTGCTTAGCTCGATGACACATAGATTTTCCCCTATACTTTTCTTTAATTTTGTATTTGTGGAATTTCTAATTCATCTTGTTTCCATTTTTGAAAGACATTTATACGAAAAGAATTATAGTTGGACAATCTATTTCCTCTAAAATCATTGAACATGGCATTCCACTGTCGTCTGGGAACCTGTGTTACTATTGAAGAGTTGTCATTGAATTGCTGTTCCGTTGGTGGTCCTGGTTGTGTTTTCTGTCTGCCTTTCAGATACTCTCTTTGTAATCAGTGTGCTGAATCTTCTCTGCCATATTTGTGGCTGCAGATTTCTTTTCATTTATACTAATTATGACTCATTGAGATTTGAAAACCTGTGGAGTGCTCTGTGTATCTCAAACCTCTCCTGGGCCCCCTTGGAATCTCTTGGCTCCTTCAAGCCCTGGGGTCCTTAGCAATTTTTCCCCACACCCAGAACTGATGTATATCCCAACTCTATGTGGTCTCTATCTATGTTTTTAGACCTCACAATGTTTGGCCTTACTTATGTCATGCCTCCTACATCCTTACCCATGAAATACCACGGCTCTACTCAGTAATTTTAATATACAGTGAATGGTCCAAAGGGCTAAATTTTGGCCAAAGGGTTATGTGAAAGGACAGGCTGTGCTTTCTATGGAAACTAGCAGTTGTTACATGGTTCACCCTAGTGGTAATATCAACACCATGGGTCATTGTAGGTAAAATGGCGCTAATCCACACCATAAAATATTTTTTTTTAAAGATTTTATTTATTTATTTTTAGAGAGAGGGGAAGGGAGGGAGAAAGAGAGGGAGAGAAACAGCAATGTATGGTTGCCTCTCACATGGCCCTCACTGGGAACCTGGCCCGCAACCCAGGTATGTGCCCTGACTGGGAATCGAACTGGGACCCTCTGGTTCCCAGCCCGCGCTCAATCCACTGAGCTATACCAGCCAGGGCAACACACCATAAAATCTTGATGAAATCATTAAGGCTTTAGCCTGTTTAATTACATGCAGGCAGAAACTGAGGTATTCAGATGAGCAGCAGTTTTTGCCGTGAGGGCATGAAGGCAGCGATAATTATAAGAATTTTAAAGATGGCTGGCTTCTGTAAATGCCATTGAAGTTTTTGCAAGAAGAAATACCAAGCTCAGAGAAGCCAAGAAGTAGCTCAGTGCTTACTGTGAAGAGTCAGAAGAGTTTGTCTACAGCTTTGAAACACACTCTAATCTCCTGTTCTCACAGAGATGATGTGCTGAATGTCTGCCCCAGAGTCTGGTAGGGTTGCAAAGGAGCCTCATATAGGTGGATCCAAGGAGGGATTTTATTATTATTGGCTTAAATAATCCATACATTTAAGATCCTAGGAAGAACTGCAGATTGATGCATTATCAAAGACTTAAGACACATAGGACCCTTTCCCCACCTCCATAATGTTAACCTGACTTTTGGGATGTTGTGTCTTTCCTGGGTCAGATCTCTCTCACGCGGGATGCTACTGTGTTGATGTAGCACATACATTCTACTCAGTCTCCATCATGGGAACAGCAGAGACTAGTTCCCATGACACTGTGCGCCATCTGAATCGCCAAGGACAATGCTCACTCTTCTGCTTTCTCTCATAAATTAGTCTGCTGGGTGCATCCTCGTTTTCCGTCCCAGAAAACATTGTACTTGTCCACAGTATTAATAGTATTTACTCACTGGAACTTAGATGTGACTGGAAGTGGCAAATACCCTTGTAGGCCCTGTGTAGACAAAAGTTCTTCAGAGAATGGAAGATGAGGAATCAGTCTGCTACATCAGTGAATAATTTGGGAGCCTGGTGTCTGGGGTTTGCCCAGTTTAAGGGCAGTTCATTGCACCTCACACTTACTCCCTCTAAAAAAGAGTCAGGTGTATCGTGGACTGCTTTGAACATTGGGGAAAGCACGCATTACACTTGGGAATAGTGCTCTAATCCTCTAATTCAATTTCACAAATCTAATTTCAAGTGCGGATGAAAATAAGAGGCATAAAAAAGCATGCCGAGGCTGTAAATATGTTACCGTATATGACAAATGAAACTTTATAGATGTGACTAAAGCTAAGAACTTCAAAACGGAGAGATTATCCTGGATTATCCAGGTGAGTCCAAGGTAATCACATGAGTTTTTAAAAGCAGAGGACCATTCCCAACTGTAGCAGAAACAGACGTGGTGATGGAAAAAGGATCAGTTGTTAGCTTTGAAAATGGAGGAAGGGGACAGAGGGCCAAGGAATGTGGGTGATTTCTAAAATCAGGAATTCTGACCACAAAAATACGTTTGTCTTGTTTGAGTCACTAAGTTTGCAGTAATTTGACAGAGCGGTAATGTCAATCTAATACACTGACTATAAGATGGGAATATATTGGACATAGATCCTACCAATTCTGGTAAATATAAATTGATTTATTCATTGACTCATTTAACAAATGCTGGTCAAGTTTCTCCATTTACAAGATGCTTGACTGGTACAGAGATGGTAAGATTGGTGAGGCAGACATGCTTTTTGCCCTTGTAAAGGTTAAAATTCAGTGATAAAACCATTAATGAAATAATTTCAAAATCATAGATTGCAAACATGATAAATTCGATGAAGGGGAAGGAAAGACAGCCTTGGGAGCATCTAATATGCCAACTTAAATCTGACAGAAAAGCAGAAAATAAACATGCAAAAAGAGGGGAAGCGATGAAGATGGTGGCCACACAGGGACAGTTGTGTCCTCAGCTCTGAGTCGGGAAGTTTGAAGAAGAGAAACGCTGTTTTTGTGGCTCCGTAGTGAGAGGGGAAGGAGAGGACTAGCCGATGAAACTGAAGAGCTGGGAACCCATTGCCTCCATCATTATATTTGGGTAACAAAGTTCTTCTCTTACATTCTGCTCTTCAAACTTAAGACAATTTGCAGCATCAACACATAAATGGAAAGTTGAATTTTTGTTACAATAAAAGCTTTGTTTTCACATATTACTATTGTTTAGTACTCTTTTAAGCAAAAACTAATTTTGCTGGTTCCACAGGGCTACACATTAAAAATATTATTTGTATGTGAATATAATAAAATCTGTAACAATTTCTCATGCATACAGTTCTTATTATACCTATAAAACCTAAATTAACATACAAATTAAAGGGAAGCAAGCCTCAAAATCCATGAACTTAAAGGTGCCACTTTATTTTAATATGACAGAAAATGTTTAGGAAATAAATTCGTGCTCAGTTTAGGAAATTTAAGGAATGTACCATCTAGGATCTTTTAAACTTGGTATACCTATCCTTAAAAATCTGTCAGTAGTTCAAGGTTACTGGAATTTTTTTTGAAATCTTTCCTAAAATATATTTCTAGATCAGCATTGAGTATTGTTGCAAGGGACGGTTTCTATCAGTGTAGCTGGATTGTAATCCTAGGACTGATGGTGGAATAATGCCATTCCCAAACTACACAGAAATTGTAATTTTTTTTTAAAAAAGATTTTATTTATTTATTTTTAGACGGAAGGGAAGGGAGGGAGAAAGAGAGGGAGAGAAACATCAATGTGTGGTTGCCTCTCACATGGCCCCACTGGGGACCTGGCCCGCAACCCAGGCATGTGCCCTCACTGGGAATCGAAGCAGTGACCCTTTGGTTCACAGCCTGCACTCAATCCACTGAGCTACACCAGCCAGGGCAGAAATTGTAATTTTTAATAAACACTTTAAAGTTACGATTAGCCATTATATTGTTTAAAATAGAAACATAAGTTTTTCACACTTTTGTGAGATGTGACAATATCATTTGTTACTTTTAATGTTGCTAATTAATATTTGCTCATGTGTAACTGTAGCAGAATTTACCTGATAAGTACCGTGACCAATGAGTTTGCTTTAGAAATTCAACTGCTGCTGATCAGGCTGATGCCTCCCCAGTTATTCCCCCTTGTTGCACCCAAAATAGAAATCCCTAACTTTATAGAAACTTTAACTAGTATATCATTTTTATAATTTCCAAAAAACGGTGATTGTGATAACCTTGGACTTTTATGTGCTCTTCTTGAGACAAGAATTGAAGTTTAAAAATTTTTCAAAGAATAGAAATTTCCCAGAACCATATAATTTGAAAATAAGTTTACTCATACAAGCAGCAATTTTTGACTAGTAATAAAAATGTTAGACTAAATTTTTTTTATTAAAACCAGCTTAAGAATTTAACAATTCAAATATTTTAGATATTTGTGTACATCTTAGCTTGAATTGTTTCCCAAAATGAGATAAGAGAACATGGGTTTCTCTGTGGTGGCTTATTTGTCAGCCTCCCAGGGGATAAACTGGAGAATGTAGAAGGAGAGAAACAAAGGAGGAGGGAAGGCAAACCAAAAATGTGTTGTTGAGCCTGTGTTTGTGACCGCGAGCAGCTCGATCCCACTGGGCACCCTCAATGGAACTGTGTAGAACGCACCTCAGACTGGTCTACACCAGAAACACTCCCGTCCTCTAGTGGTCCGGGGTTGTCCCTGACAGGACTCAACTCTGTCACCTTTCCAGGTGTCTATGTCCCCATATCTGAGAGTGCTTCCTCAGCCATTTGAAAGAGCAGTGGCAGAAAAGTCTCGAAACAGAGAGCAATGTTTCCTACAGAGCTGAGGTGAGCTGCTCTGAGCTTACACACATGGGCAGCTGGTTTCTCAGCGTGTGGTACACGAAGTTTAACCCAGATGGCATGAAATGGGCACAGCACATATATGGCAGAGCCTCGCCCTAGCACCAGCCATTTAGAATTGTGTTCTACTTTAACGGGAGTCTTTCACAGAACTTTCAAGGACGCAATCCGTGGCAATCTTTTTCAATAATATTAGGTGTAAGTGAATCAGTGGAACTGAGTAAAATCTTTCCCCAAAACTGGTTGTAAGGTCAAAATTAATATTGATCATTTCTGTTTTTCACCTTTTCTCTTACTCTAAGCTAGCATTTCAACATTTTCAGATTGCTTGGTATTATCCTTTCAGGGTTGAATCCTGTAGTTTTTTTTTTTATTATTATTTTTATAAAGATTGCGGTTGCTACTAGTGCCTATTTGCAGCTATATATATTGAGGCATGGAAGCACCAGAACAAACCCTAAATGAATCTCTCCTTGTGCTTTCAAACACGCCCTTTTCTGGCACTATTGTGATTCTGGCTAATTATGGCAATTAAGATCAATCACTATATCAGTATAAATTATTGCTCTGTCCGCTGGTCTACTGGCATGGGAAACTCAAAATGACTGGATGGTAGTTACAGCTTCTGGTTCAGTGGAATCCCTAGTGCTTCCCAAGGAAAGTATTAGTCCAGTGGCCTCAGGAACTGGACTTCCAACACAGCGCAGACCAAAGACGTGCAAATTTCCCAAGTGAACTTTTGCAAGTGATAGATATGAAAAAAAATCCTACTTCTACATCTTGACAACTGGCCCTATACATTCCGGTTATTGAGGACACAGAACTATAAATCACCATCTGGTTCAGTGCATACGCCCCAGTCTGGAGGACAAGTCACTCACCTTCCGGGCACTGTCTGAGAACTGGCACCTTAGGTGAGCTTTGTAACAGGCTACGCAACTCTGTGAATCTGACTGCTCACAGATGTAGAGCAAGACCATTCGTGTGCCCACTACAACTCCTTTCTCGTAGGTAGATTCTTGGGTCTGAGAAGCATCACTAAGATATCATGTTCAGAAATCAGGCAGTCTGTACGTCTTAAGTCAATGGTGAAGGCAGACACACTGCACGCAGTGCAGCTAGTGAGGGTAAATCTGTAGTAGGGCTGTCCATGCAGATGAGGTCAAATTATTGACTCTCCCAACATGGAAAGGATTTCCTATAATTGGCCTAGTAACAAGTGACTTCTTCGTGAGTGGTGCCGCACCCAAGGCTCAGCAACCCATCTCTACCAAAGGCTTGCAGAGGATTCAGCAATGGCATGGGCTAGATTATACTCAGTGAGTGGAATCTCATGCTGTTGGAACAAAGCATGTCTTCTATCTCCTCCATCAAAATCCTTCCTTTCATGGCTCCCAGAGGCTAAAAGGAGGGCCTGGCTGAAATACACGGGGTGAGTCATTCTGAATAGTCAGTTGTTAAATGACTCCTACTTGTGGACACTGTAGAGTGGGCCTTAATTTGAAACTCCAACATTTACCTATATAGTGACCACTTTTCATGAGCCCATTTCCTGATCTCTTTCCCAAATTTCTTAGTTTCCATTCTCCCAATCATATTCTTTACAGACCCATAAAAATGAGCTAACCTACTCATCTTTGCCCAGCATTTACTACATAACCATGACCTACACACACACAAAGTGAATAATTAAACTTGCTGTTCATAACTCTGCTCACTGGGAAGGTTTCCTTCACAGCTGGACTCTGGGGCCAGGTGTTCATTGGGGTACAGTGTGGGCATCAGCCCATTTTCAGCTGGCCCAGACATTCCATGTTCATCCATCTATACACTTTCCTGAGCAGTTTACTCTCCTGTTAGCCATAGGAAGCACCCGAGGAAACGCACGTTCAAGGACGAAGTATTTATCTGTTCACTGCTGTGAGTGTCTGGTGCCCCAACTTGACCCTAGAACACTTTCCAGCACGTGTCTAAAAAATGTCACCTTTGACACAGGAGAGAACTTACTAACCACCCACACCTCTTTGATTAAGTATTGCCCCCCAGGAGAGTTAATATTCTCAAACTTCTAGGGACTAGAAGGTGACATGTCACAGGTGTCCCACAATCGAGGAGCAGAAAAGCCAGAAGTAAAAACAAGAGGTACACAGTGGAGTTCAGATATATTTTTCTCAATGTATATCTGCATTTATCTTAGCGCTGCAATAATGACTGCACAGAAAGTGTTCGCTGAGAAGGAATAATACCCATCCAAGAAAATAACAAATATTTATATTTTAAAATGAGTTTCCCCACTTTACAAACATTTACTGAGCATCTACTATGTCAAAGATAATGTTCTCACTCTGATACAATGTATCAGGAATGGATCCTGTCCTCAAGGGTATTATAGTGGAATAAGGGACTGAGAACTGCATAATTTTTTTAAGGTTACAGGAAATGGGAGGTGAGCTTTTCATAATATAAATATATCATTATTTTCCAACTATTGGAGTGCTTATAGAGAAAAAGAGAGTATTCATGGAAGTTCTAAATACAGAGTAAGGTAAAAGTAGGTTTACAGACGTGAGTACATGAAGCAGTTTGTGACGGCTAGTGGCCGGGGAGGTTCGGGGGAGGAAGGATGGAGTAAAAGGGAAAAAGGACTCATGGACGTGGACAACAGTGTGGTGACTGGGGCGGGGGGGAGAAGGGCCTAAGGGGACTAAATGGTAATGGAAAAAATACAATAAAGATTAAATAAACAAGAAACACAGTTCATCCTTGTATTATTTATTAGTTATTGTATTTTTTTCTATAAATCTACTTTTGCCTCACCGCATGTACAAAAATTATTTGGAGTTATCTAATGACTCAGTTATTAAGGGGTGAAATTCATTTATGCTAAGTTAAAATACATAACTTATAATTTCATTTACATTCATGTTAGCAAAACTTTTGTGTAGAAAGAAGATAGATTTTTATAACATGTTACTTAACAAATAAAAATGTTACAAGACTGGCCCTGGCTGGTGTAGCTCAGTGGATTGAGCACGGGCTAGGAACCAGAGGCTCCCGGTTCGATTCCCAGTTAGGGCACATGCCTGTGAGAGGCAACCATACATTGCTGTTTCTCTCCCTCTCTCCCTCCCTTCCCCTCTCTATTGTTTCAGATTGGGCTATCTGGAAGTCTTGATTAGGTCACAGAATTATTTGAGAAAGACGAACAAGTAGAAGTAACACAACCACATCTTAGTTTTCCTAGACCTTTGGGATCTTCAGATAAGTTACAAAATGCCAAAGATCAATATGGCTCAGAGAATATTCACATGTGTTTTCTTGGTTTTAGATAGGAATATGAGTTTCAAAATGAGAACAGCAATGCAATGTAAACGTACTGTTCTCTAAAGAGCAATTGACAGAAGAGCAACATCCGGTTGACACAGAGCACACATATAATTGTACGTGGGGAAGGGGAACTAATGCCTCTGCCTGTTAATGGAAGGGTTCAGCTATTCGAACACTTTAAAAAGAGATAGCAAAAATAAGCTTACCATCACCACCTTTGCTCTTTTTAAAATTAAAGAATATTTGAGTATAGAAAATTACCTCTATTTAGTGTTTCCAATCTCAGCATATTTTTCTTTTCTTTTTTTTTTCTTATCATGAGTACAGATGGCTTTCTCAGATACCCTGAGATAATGTTATTGCTCGAGTCACATCATTCATGTCCCATATTAAGGGAGCAAAACATGCAAATAAATATAATGTGCTAGGAAAGTCATTCTAGAACATATGAAATTGCATGTTATTACTTAGTATTTTGATATATTTCTGTTTTATAGATAAAGTCACTTACTGGTTAGGAAGAAGTTTTGACTTCGAAAAGAATCATTTAGGCTGAGACTATGAAAAGAGTTTTGTTGTCAGAGATCAAGGAATAAAAGGGAATGCAGAAATGGAATTCTAAATTAAAAGATTAAAGTTGAAGTTAGTGAAAGAATGGAGAAGGATATCCTTATGAGAAAAGATCTGGGAACAGTTCCTTAAAAAAGAGCAAAACAAAGTCTTTAGGAACACATAAAGCTGGAAAATGAAAAATCTTTGTGAGGATGAATAAATATTTGAACAGGTTTGCCTTTCGACTTGGGCTTTTAGACTAAAACACTCTGTAGAACCACCTGTAATCCCACAAGGCATTATTTAGTCAAAATAAGAATATCTATACCCCACAACCCAGCAATTCCAATTCTAGAAAAAAATCACTGTTTCACATGAACATGAGTGAAAATGTCTTTTTTTTCAATATTGCTTTTAATGTTGACAGATTGGAGGTAACCTGGGTATCCATCATTTCTTAGAAGGAAAATATAAAACAAAATATTAGTCATGCTTACAGTCAAAGATGGATCATATAAGCATGGTACTTAGAAAACATAAGAGAGAGTGCGGCGCACTGCATACACAATTTTCGTATATGTAAAAACTAGAAACATCTAAAATGTTGATGGGAAATAGTTAAATAAAATGGGTTCCATTCATAATATTGAATATTATGCAAAACAACCTGTCTTTGATCTGCATAAATTTGTATAATAAGTTCTTAAGTAAGAAAAGTAGAGTGGAGAGAAAAATTGTATAATATTATAGTTTTTTATTAGTGAAAGAAGCAATTAAATCATGACGACTAATAAAATTGCAAAGTGTATATGTTTATGCACACAACCATATACTCGTATACGTACTAGCATGAAGCAAATTGAAGAGCAACATTCACCAAAATACCGATCTTGCCTAGCTGTAGTGGGTAGGCTAGGGGGATGAGAGGTGATATAAAGGAAGGGAAAATGTACAAACCTATATACAGGGCCCAGAAGAAGTAAGGCCTGCTTGAATGTGGTTGGTAGAGTAATAATACGGGTATAATAATTTATAGTTTTAATTTGAACATTTCACCTAAAACATCATATGGTGTGCTTAATTGTGAGATTGTTATGTTATAGAATTACATGCTTATGATTTTGTAATAAAAGGTTTTGCAATAAAAGGGTCATTATTTGTGCCAGACCCTGTATATTTAAATAATAATATAAGATATTGTATCTAAGCATTTCACATATATGTAAACACATCTAAACTTATTATTCAAAGATATGGCCTGGACGTGGCCAGGTAGCTCAGTTGGTTAGAGCATCGTCCTGACCCACCAAGGTTGTAGGTTGGATCCTTTGGCCAGGTCACGGACAAAAATCAGCCAATGAATGTGTAAATATGTAGAACAATAAGTTGATGTTTCTCTTCTCTCTCTCAAATCAATAAACAAAAAATAAAAAAAATATGGCCTGAACAAATTAAAACAGAAATTATATTTTGGAAGATATAAATGAGTCATTTCTTTTTGGACTTCTGTTATTTCAAAAATCATGCCTGTAGTAACATTGATATTTTAAATAAATATTTTTGAAAGTTTTAAATCACAAGAGGAAAGGGATCCAACAACACACTAGAGACTTCTAGGAACTTTTACAGAGGATACAAAGAGAACTGCAATAGCAATATTTTCAATGTAATTGAAAAATATTTCATGTGCTTTTTTAAGTTTTACTTTGTTTTCAAAGAGATCTTCTTGGAAGGGATTAAATTAATTTATCAAAGAAAGTTCTAGAAAGCCCCTGACGTCTGATTAGCAGAAGCTGGCATCAAGATGAAGGGGTGGGACTGTTGACAGGAACACGATGAACCCTTCAGAAAATGGCGATAGTGCTACCTCTGAGATGCACTGGGCGCAGGGCTCATCTCCAGCCATCACTTGGCATGAACTGAAGCCTGAGTAAAATGCAGGCATTGTTAGAGTAGGTTTTGTAAAAGAGCAATTGTGTCTGTTAGAAAAGGGGAGCCATGTACCAACTATCTTTGAGCTAGTACCACAACACAGAGATAAACAAAACAAAACCTTGCGCAGTGGTGTCCAGTTTCTTACTCTCTACTGTGGTCTGCCTGGCAGCCCATCTCAGGAGAGTCCTGACTTCGTCTGAGCTGAAGATGCTGTCAGGTTAGTGAGTGTGGTTAGAAGGGATCATGACTCTTACCAGAATCTGCACTTATCAGAATTCATCCTCAGGGGAGCTGTGTGACAAAGCATGGGACCCCTGTCGAGTCAGCAGCTGTCCTTACTGACGAACTTGGACTTAGCATATTGCCATAAACTGAATCAGCAAGTGATCAAAGTTAAATCAGAGTAAACATAAACTTCTCTCTTACCCCTTTACCTGCAATATAGAATTTGCAGAGTGCTCTGTGATATCCATGGCAGAACACATTTGAACTTCCAACAAGAAATTGAAGTTTTAAAAGGGGAGAATATGTAAATGATTGGACATATTACATGACACAGTGGCTGGAAAGAAAAAATATTTTAAGATTCTGAAAAAATATTTTTGTATATAAAAGATTCCTTGTCCCCTTTTTATGGTCCATGGTGCCTAGTGCCTACAGTGTTTGAAAAGCAATATTATCAATATGAAGAGATAAACTTGAGTCCAGAGAACATGCTTTCAAATGACAAACATACAATATAAAAATACATTATTGCCAGGAAGACAGTGATCATAAAATTAAATAGTAGATAGGTGAAGTCAACAAATTATCCTAAATGTAGATGTAACTGATGAATTTTTCAAAAGCAGCATTAATAGGGGGAACAATCTCGAGTATGGAACTACCCGTGATATATATGTACTAGGGAATGTGGACAAATGGAATATAAAGAGAAGGACAGCAATAAATGAAATGAAAGAAGGAACCCGATTCCAGAAAAAAATAAGACATGCACATTCATGAACATAATTCACTGCATATCGAGAAAAATGACTTAAAAATATTAATGTGTGTGTGAAAATTTATATTATCTGATAAACAAATTCTAACACATTTTTCTCCCCCCAAATTACTTAAATTTCATCCTAAAAGCACATTAAGCCTCAAATATGATGCATATATTTTCCAAATTTAAAAATAATTTATTCTTAAAATTTAATTACATGAATTAATAGAGTCGACAGTAAAAGGTTCATGAAAGTGTAATGGGGTTAGAGATGAATAATGTGAAGAAAATTTAACTGTACACATTTCTTAAGAAAAGTAATGTTCTAAATGTATAACTGGACAGGGTTGATGGGATCACACTTGAACAAAAGTGATAAATGGACATATCAAAGTGGCTGCAGCCAACTATTCTGATTAATCTAAAGATGAGTGCTTTGGTCACAGATCAAAAGCAGAACTAACTCTAACTTCTATAATACATATTTTATTTCCAAAGTGGAATCCTACCCTTTCATCATAAGCAAATGGCTAAACACCTGCTGAAGTGATAGAAGAGTATCACCTTACTGTATCTTGGAAACTTTTAGATAGACATAGAAATTAAATTGCAGTAAGGCTAGAGTTCCCTCTAGAAAATAGCTTAGCCCTGTGAAAGAAATTATAACTGTTACCTCCATGCATATAGCTCTATCTTAATAATATTGAGAAGTTTCTGAATTCTTGATTTTTTCTGAAAGAAATTTATTCAATCAAGTAGTTGAAACAAATGAATTTCATCAATGTTTGCCTAACATCTATAAGATTAAGTATTGTAATTTTAACCACAAAATTATAAGCTTTAAAGCTATTCAAATAAATTGCTTGTTTAAAAATTAAACAAGAAACAATTAAAATTACTTTATATTCAGAAATAAAAATATACATTTTCTTTTAATTCAGCATTCTTATATTTGACTTTTAATTGAAATATTTTTAAGTGCATTATGGCCTTTCTGGGGTTATTGAAGTTTAAAGCTTTAAAATTGTATGTTTTTTATCCTCCTGCAGAGAATACAGTCAAGAAATTTTTAAAAGACCATGGCCGTTGCCTGTAAAATTTAGAGTGTTTCTGTTGTTATACTTATGTAAAATTCACTTTAATGTTTTATACACAAATTATATCAAAAGCTTTAAAATGCGATATTGAAACTTTTAAGAGAAAAACAGAATAGCAATAACCATTTTTTTGTGAATAATTTTAAATGGCATTAAATATAATATGATCTGAAGTGTTGTAATAGATACAGTAAGAGTACCTTTGTTAGATTTAGGTAGAAAAATTCAAGACATGTGCTAATACTATC
>PVJI01017113.1:0-36513 GCA_004026765.1 Micronycteris hirsuta | reverse complement strand
ATAAGGGTAAGACTTCTGAAGGAAGTGACATTTAGACTGACCCTTTTAGAAAGAGAAGGAATCAGCAAGAGAAAGAGCATAGCAAACAGATGCTAAGGGATGTGCCAAATCTCTAGGGAAAAAAGAAGCCAATGAGACTATATCATTATTATCAAAGAAGAGAATGATCATCCATAATATTTTTAAATGCACACAGGACTAAAGCCCCACAAAACTTTAAAGATGATTTGATGACTTTAATAATGAGAAATTATTGAAAGGCTATTTCTAAAAAGAGTTCAAGCAAAGAAGTGACAAACTTGATATGTGTTTTTAAGACATAGGTTCCATTGGAGAGTTGAGGTGAAGGCCAGATCTCAACAGATTAAAGAATGGAAAACTTCCCTTTCCAACAATACACAAGACTAGATTTAGAAATAAATATCTTTTTGCTTCTTCAGGTGAAAAGAGGGAAGATTGAGATCTTTATTTGCCATGAGGATATCTATTATGATACTTATTTGAAGAGCTTAGGAAACAAAGTAAATAAAATTCAGGTTGGTGGAAGATTGGGTCTGAGTATTAACATAAGTGAATTTCATAAGTGATGCTCACGGGCACTTGAAGAATACATAGAAGAATGGAGAAGAGGCATCATCTGAGCCTCAAAAGAACAGCAGTTTTTTGTCTTATTAAGTTGTGAAAAATTCTGGAGGTAGTGATAAAAAAAAAAAGATACAGACCCCTCTTCCCAATTCCGTTGCACTTAAAGTGTTCGCAAAAAGATGCTATCAAAGAGATGCATATATCCTGAGAAGGGAAGTGCCAAGTTACAGCAAGGCCGAAAGATGGAGGAAACTTTTTGAATAGAAATTGAGAATATGATGAAATTGTCAATCACTGAGTAAGTGTTGCAAAAGGCTAAACAAGAGAGGGAGGGAGAGCCGGAGAAAGAGAGAGAGAAAGTGAGGGAAAGCATTGGGAGAATTTGTTCAGTTGAATGGATTAACAGTAAGAAAAGACTTCCAGAGGAAAAAAAAAAAACACAGCAAGAAACCCGTGATGTATGCGCCTTTGCCCATGCTCTTCTTCTTTGTTTCTTAGTGCTCTCTGCTTTCCCTCTTTAGAATATTCATTGTGATTTACACAGTTTTTTTTTTTATTATTCCTACAACATAGTCAATCAATGCAGTTATTTCTATTCACATTTTTTCTCTTGATATCTAATAGATAGTAAACTCGTTGAAAACAGGGATTGGTTATTATTAGCTTTTATTTTTCTAGCATCTACAAAGTGTCTGGGGTTATTCAATGTCTAATACTTGTTTTACAAATGACCTATTTTCTGATTCTGTGCATTTGTACATGGAATAGGACCCACACTTCCAAGAGTTGCAAATATAAGCCAAAATCATTGTTTCAATGCCATCCTCTCTGAAGTAGTACGGTTTGTCCAGAACGACCTCTATGGTTTCTGCCACTGGAGGTTTTATGACTTCTAAGTAAGTAATCCTTCCATTCGTTCGAGTATTTTATCAGCGATTTTCTTTCCACTTTCTTTGCTGAGATATGTAAGCTAATTTTGAGTGTGTTTGACACTGACCTGTATTTTGGGAATCTTCTACATCAAGTACCTGATCACTTACTTCTCCTTTAAACTTTCTTAAGTGTTAAGTTAACTTTTCCATCAACTACCTTAAAGAAAAAAAATATATATATATATGACTAGGAACATCCGGCTTTAAGTATCACACAGATACTGTGTTTCTTAAAACTGAGTCCCTTATTTAATATTAGATTTTAAGTTATTTGAGTCATTCCTGAAATGGCTTGGTACTGTTGCCATCTATAAGCTGTAACGCATTACAGAATCCTAATATAAATAGTATCTATGATAAATTATGTGCCTAGGAAATAGATTTGAGAAAATTCCAACATAAATATTCACAAAACACTTTGTAAAATTAAATAGTTTATTTATGGTTCCTATATGCAACAATTAAATATACTATAAGATTATATACAAAGTTTACTTTAAAGAGATTCTCCAGAAGACAAAATGCAGAGATTTGTTACAAACAATCTTCTTCCTGTTTCACAAGGTTTTCTCTCCTTTGGCTTAGTCTTTCTTCACACATTCTTTGAATAACATTTCTCTTGATCCTTGAAAGTATGAGCTCAAGTCATCATGAAGAATATTTAATTACACTTGAAATATTTGACTCACACATTTGATATGAAGTTTGGATTCTATAAAACACTATTTGGAAGTGTTTGGCACAGGTGGATGGCCAAGTACTCTGTCACCAAAATGGAATTATTAACTAATGGAAATTGGGATGAAAAAGAGTTTCGAGAACATGGAATAGTGAACCAAAGGAAATAATAAATTCAACTCAGGTTCATATGTTCTGATTAATTTACTGTTGTTCAGACAGAGTCAATACCCTTTACCCAAGGGCCGATGAGATCAAGGCCCCGTTTTCCTGTCACCCACAGCAGCCTTCAGCTAGCTGAAAATAGTTTTTTATAACATTTGAATTTCCTACCCTCTGAGATACACTATTCAGAACTAATTATAGTGGTGATCCTATAGAATAGTTGCCAAACAGCCTAGAGTAGAGAAATGATTCTTAGAGTATTGTGCAGGACCCCTGGGGTGTGTAGATGTTTCTTGAGTCTGGAAAGTCTGAGAGCTCTTGGGGTGGAGTATTTATTGTGTCAAAAGTCTCTCGTTTTTCACACATTAATTTGTTCACTTAATGCTGAAGAGGAGGGGAAGCATGAATAATGTGGCCATAAGTAATATTGTATCTTGTTAAGTACCAGACTTCCTCCATGTTTCTGATTTATACCTTTGCTCCATGTAATAATAATTTCACACCACTGCTATTCTCTTTGCATTTGTAATTTGCAGGTAGAACTGCAGCAATAAGGAGGGAGCATATGAAGGCTTAAGCAGAAACATTCTTACTTGCCCGTAAGTCAATAAGCGTTGGTTACGAAACATGATTATCTAGCCACCATGAAAAAGTGACAGGCATGGAAATATCAAAAGGATCAATTATATTGCCACTTCTGAAAGAACAAAACTAACTTAAAACTGTCTTAATCCCAATGAAAATTAATATAGCTACATCAGAGTAGATAAATATAAAAACAGAAAAGGGTAAGATAACTGATTACTTTTATACTTTTAAGAGGGAGATCTTTCTTGAGAAAATTCTAAACATTAAAAGAGGGATAAAACATGGACTAACAGAATTCAAATTCCAATCCATGGGCAAGTTTTTAATGACCAATAAGCAGCTAAAACAAGTAAACCGTATATTGTGATATAGATTATAGAAAGTGTAGCAACTAAGAACAGGGAATTCAGGTACTTTCTCATTGACTTTTATGGTAGGGGCCTTTGGTTTGTCATCCCAAAATTTCAGTCATCATTTCTGTGAGCTCTTTTCACTAAACCTTCATCTAATAGTGCCCTAGGGCTGACATAAAAAAATAGGTATTGATTTCCTCACAGTTTTGGAGGCCACAGATTTGAAAACAAGGTGTTACTAGGACCAATCTGCCTTCAAAGAATTTAGGGGAGAATCTGCCTCACGCTTCTCCCCGCCCCTGCTGGCTGCAGGCCTTCTTTGACTTCTGGCCACGGCACTCCAATCTCTGTTTATACGGTCACGTTTCATCTCCTCTTCTATCCCTCTGTTATAAGGATGCACGCAATTTCATTGAAGACCCATCTAATGAATAAAATAAACTGCTGAACAAAATAGAAGAGAGGTATGGATCCTTGGAACAGACTGACAGCTGTCAGAAGGGAGGGGGGACTGGGGGACTCTGGAGGCCTGGATGAAAGAAGGTGAAGGGATTAGCAAAGAACAGGTGTGTACAACCCACAGACACGCACAGCAGGGAGGTGACGGCCCCAGGGAAGAGGGTGGGGGGCTGGGTGGAGGTGGTCACAGTGGGGAGAAAAAGGCACATCTATAAGAGTGGTTCACGCCACGGAGGAAAAAAAAAGACCCATCTGATAATCCAGACTCTTCCTCTTAAGAGTTTAATTAATCACATCTTTTGCTGTGTATGGTAATATTCACAGTTCCAGGAATTAAGATTTTAGCATGTCTTTTTTGATTTTTAGACCACCATTTAGCCTACTACAATAGATACAATAGATTCTGTCTTTCAAAGAACCTAATTTACAAATAATATGTCTTGCATGAGAAGAGGGATAATGAGAAAGTAAAAGGGTAAATAATTTGTTATTTACTATGTATCTGCAATATTCAAGTTTCTCCTGAACACTTAGAAAGGTAATAGGTTTAATATTTCTAGTCCTTACAAATCTCTGACTTGGTTGGTCTATCTTCTGGTCCAGTATTTAGAATTTTATAACAAAAACTGCTTGTAGTCTGTTTTTCAGGAAATCCAAGAATTATACTAAAAAATGCTTTACCCTTGAACTCACAAAATTCGCTTCTGTCAAAAAAAATTAGAGAGGTTGGTAGGCTGCTCGTATGAAATGATGACTTCATGCCACGTCTCAGTTTTCTTCTGGAGAGGGTTCACGAACCGCCATTCTGCCCCAGGGAGAAATGTTGCCATTTTCACAGCGAAGTGTTTTTTTTTTTTTTTTTTTCCTCTTTTTTCTTTTGGTACAGCAAAATGACAGTTTTCTTCAACAGTAAAACTGAATTAACTTCTGAGAAAAAAATGCAGTAAAAATGTCAAACTCATAAACTATATCATGTTTTGAACATCTGCACATGTTTTTTGACTGACCTGACCAAGAAAGAAAATGTCCTTGAGGTACCAGTGAATCAGGGATGGGTGGTTGAAGGACAGGTGGGGGTGAATGTGAGAGAACTAAGAACAAGGGGGAGGGAATCTGAGTGTGAGAGGAGACATCGTATCTAGGTTAAAGGCATAGAGCTCAAGGTATGAAGCTATTTCCGGATGATAGTATGAGTTGACTTCTTATTTGTGCAATATCATATTAAACAGTCTGAAAGATCTATGCACGCCTAGAATCAAAGTAATTCGCGTGTAAACTGGAAAGGCTGACATGTCTCAGAGGCAAGTCATTCGCCCTCCCTCCCTCCTGGCCTTTCTCCTAATAATCCTTTTCTGTAGGTATATCCTGTGCACGTAAGCAATATGTTTCAGAACAATTGTTTTCAATTCATTGTCATTTTAAACTCAGCCACAGTGTTCTCATTTGCTCACCTACTTATTAACTAAGTGCTCACTAAACATTCTCTCAGGAAAACACTTTGGCTTACTGCAAACAATATTTAGTCATAGCCATTAAATGTGCATAGGTGAAACAATACAGCCCACAAGAGCCAGATATTATGATTCTTAATATTCTGCAAGAAGAATTCAAAACACAAATGATGCCCCATCTTAATTTCACAAAAAGAGCTAATCCATCTTTTTTTTTCTCCTGATCAATTGGACAGAACAAGAGAAATTTCATATGCTGTCCCAGCATTCATGACAGAGGTGAGAAGGAGAATGAGATACTATTAATAACTAAGTGGAGAAACTGTTACTATTATTTAATTTTATAACTGGTGCATATTCCTTTCTAAAATTTTGTCATCACAATAGTCATTGAAGTAAGTAGGAGAGAGAGTCAAACTTGGGTCCAGAAGTGTTAGCTTTCGGTATAAAGTACTAGGCTCACTGCAACCTAGGCAGGTATCTGGGTGAGTGACCGTGGTTGCATATAAGGGAAGACACATTTTAGGAAACCCAGGCCTTGGCTCAGTGATGTAATTCACAGTTTGACTCTATCCCTGGGCCTCAGTTCCCGTCTTTGTATAATAAAGAGAAAGTAATCTACAATTTCTCAGATTCTTTTAAGCTCAGACAAGCTCAAATGCTAGCAACCCTTTTCATCAAAGAGTGCTGCCTTTCCTCTGTTCATGGAAAAATCTTACCTCAATCCTTTACATTTCTCTTACTCTGTGTTTCGGTACCAAGACTTGCCTCAATGTGACCACCTTAGGACAATAGGATTGCTTGGAAGAAGATGACAATTCCAGGATTTGGAGTTGTCTTATTACTTAATTCAGTTGTTCATAAGACAGCACCCCACCCTTTTATATCTGTCCTCCTTTCCTGATGGCCACTGTCCATTAAATGCACACTCTTGTTCTACCTGTCTCAGTGGTATTATAGATTATAGCCAGACAAATGATCGGTTAATAATTATACTTTTCAACGAGGACTAATGTGCAAGATATGTTTGAAACAGAACCTAGCATGTAAGCAGAATTCTTCAAAGTTAATTACAACTTGCAGCGAACTGAAGTTCATACATTTTTCACATAACTTTGAAAAAATCCAGGCTTCCCAGTTAATGAAGAGAGGAGCAGGGAGGGCCTTGAATGCAGTAGCAACTTCTGCCCAGCTCTCTACTAAGGCACCTGTTCTGTTCAGGATATTCTTATATCCTGATAAAGGATCCAAGAATATCTTGTATCTTCATGTACCAGAATGCCTTTGAGTTTGTGTGAAAAAGAGTACATTTTTTTCAAAGAAAGTATACTATAAAGCAGATATAATCTCAGAATGGGTATAGAGTTGAAGTTAAAGAAATGGTGAAAATTATCATATTAAACAATTCACTGGGTACTATTATTCTTTTTTAAAGATTTTATTTATCAATTTTTAGAGAGAGGGAAAAGGAGGGGGAGAGGGAGACAAACATCGATGTGAGAGAGAAACTTCTATCAGTTACCTCTCACACACCCTGACTGGGGCCTGAACCAGCAACCCAGGCATGTGTCCTGACTGGGAATAGAACCTGTGACCTGGTGACTCTCACTTTGCAGGACAACACCCAACCAACTAAGCCACATTGGTCAGAGCAGGTAATAGCATTCACTAAAAGTTTTTGTTTTTGAAAACTTTCAACAAAAAGTGAAGTTGTTGACGCTTATTAGGAAAGGAAAAACAGTGCTTTCTTTAAACAATAAGCATTTGTTTTTTTAAATCCATCTATTTATTCATATATTCAAACTATTTTCTCCTGTTCCTCTTCTTTTTTTTTAAGATTTTATTTATTTATTTTTAGAGAGAGGGAGAGGGAGAGAGAAAAGGAGGGAGATAAACATCAGTGTGGAAGAGACACATTGATCGGCTGCCTTCAGCACGCCCCCAGTGAGGGCCCCCGCCTGCAAGCCCGGCCTGTGCTCTGACCTGACTGGGACTCAAACCCGTGACCTTTTGGTTCACAGGTGGGCACTTAATTCACTGAGTCACACAACCAGGGCATCTTCTATTCTTTCAATTTCTTTAAATGGAAAAATTGTAAAAAGATATTGAAATCATCAAAAAACGTTAGATTTTATTTAAAAATAAATACTGAAGGAAGCAGTAAGATGTACTCGTACATTCTGCCTCGAGTAGTGTGTGCTGCCCCAATCCATCTTTTATTTTTATTGTAGCTGTCCTACTCTTTAATTCTTGACTTGTCTTGGTGAGTGATAATAAATGACTTGGATTCAATTTCAGGAATTTCTCAAACCATGATTCCATTTTGAAAAAAAGGACAAAAAAGCAAGACTACTGACCATATATCACTCATGGTTTTTTGTTCCATCTGACCCTTTATTCAGGATAACTTAATTCCAGCATGCGTCCACATTTACCTAGGCTGGTTAATTTGTAATCCCCAGTGAACCTTGTTATTCTTAAATAATACAATATTAAACATTAGTTAAGTCACTTGTTTTATATGCTGGTTATTTTCAGTGTGAAATACCCGGTAAGAGTGACTCCCTGTCTTCCCTGAGTACCTGGATGCTCCAGCATATTTCATAAAGCACATTGTCTATACTCCCTGCTTTCTTCTTCCAGTTATGACCAGCCAACAAAAAGCACAGGCAAGAGGAGGAAGAATAGAAAAAGGGAGATCACTCTATGAATAGATACTTCTCTTCTACTCTGCTTCCTTGCCTCATGAAGATGTTGTGATGCATTCTTAAGGTGGGTTTGCAGCTACCCACCCTTGCTGCAAACATCCTTCTTTTATGGCCCTTATCTTTACCAAATGCCAGAACCACCTCTTTCTCTTCCTCTTGCCCAAAAGGCTCTGTGTTGCTAACAGCTTTCTAGTTGTGTTAGGTCCTTGGAAAATAAACTTTGAGAGGAATGTTTCTTGGAAGAACTTTATGGGGATGTGCCCTCAGGAGAAACACCTGCTGAGATGAAAGGGAGCTGTGGGACGGAGAGAAAAGTTGTCCTTTGATGGCCGTTAGCAGTTTCACTCCCCAGGTCCACAGGCTGGGCATTTGAATTCACTGAGGAACTGTGGATGGATGTGGGCTGCCCAGAGGAGGGGCATAACCTTGGTAGAGGTAGCCTTCTTTGGCAAAGGACAATCTTTGTGAAACCTCAACCCAATACTCCTCGTATCTGGGAGGAGTGGATTATCACTCAGGAGAGAGCAGAGCAGACCACAGTATCCCCTTTATTAATCCCCCTGTGCTTCTCCAGCTTTCCTTGGTTCTCATAGCCCTACCCAAACCTCTGTAAATAATCCCTTCGTTATGATCACTTTGGCTAAACCTTTTGAGGAAGCATCCTTTTTTGTCCAGATCTCTGGCTGATAGATAAAATATTGGGTGAGAGAGAGTAGCTAACATATTACTTACCTTCAGTATCTATTATTTACAGCAAACTAGATTCTTTAAAAGCTTCTCAGGCAGTTCTACCACTTGTCTCCCACACTTCGGGATGTGGGTAAATTATTTAAAATATCTATTGTTTAGCTTCTATCTGTAGAAAGTAGACAATGATAGCACCTGTCTCATAGCATCACAATCCAGATTACACAAAACAACCAACCAATTTAATTGTGTATCTGACATACAGAAAGCGTCTATTAAAGATAACTTTTACTGTTACGTATAGTTTTCATCCAGTCTCCACACAGCTGTTTTCATTAGATCTTTCAACAATTTCAGTTCTGGATTAACTATTATGACTAATTTAATTAAAATTGTTGAAGTTCTTAAAAAATTTCTTGCTGCATTGTTTTAGTGCAGTTTATTTATACCCCCTGACTCATTAATTTAATTTTTTAGTTTAAGTAAATGCCTAATTTTTGTAATAATTAAAGTTTATGAACTGGTGAAGTTTTAAGTGATATACAGTTATTTATAGGTAATGCTTTGAAGATTTTATTTATTTATTTTTAGACAGAGGGGAAAGGAGGGAGAAAGAGAGGGAGAGAAACATCAGTGTGTGGTTGCCTCTCCTGTGCCCTGTAACCCAGGCATGTGCCCTGACTGGGAATCGAACTAGCAACCCTTTGGTTTGCAGGCCAGCACTCAATCCATTGAGCCATGCCAGCCAGGGCTATAAGTAATTTTAAATATTGTATTTCTATGCTAGCAATTGTATATGGAAGTTGTTGTACATTTTAAAAATGTCCTTAAGGACCTAAAATTATACAAATGTTTTAACTTTTGTTGTATAGGGATGGCTGATGTTTTTACTATTATTTTTTCACCTGATTGTATTGGATCCTGACTTAATGTGTTGTTGATGTTATTGCTTTCCATGAATTTAAGCCATTTCTTTAATACTTTACCAACCGAAAGTGAACAGGGTAGCTCACTGATGCTAATGTCTAAGTCTCATATCTAACCAATTTGATTTGGCTTTTTGACATACTCATTTGAAGCAAACTTAGCAAAAGTAATGTCACTTGTCTTTACCCATGTTTTCTGCTTTTGGCAATAAAACTAACTTTTAATTTCTGATTTTAGTAAATGTGAAAATTATGTTTTCAGGAATCTAGTCATTTAGACCAGAAAGGGGACATACTCTGTGGTGAAAAAAAAAAAAAAAAAAAATCCAAATGAACCTATTCCTGACTGTCAACTACCATTAAGTGGATTTGAACTCTCAAAGATGGGAAATTATTTTTGAAGATGGTATTTGTGCTTCTATTATTGAAGGCATCCTGATTATTCTGTCTTTACTACTCATTTTAAAATGTAGGTTGGAAGTTGATATTTTACTGTGTTACTTTGACTATCAGCGAACAGAAAAAAATCTCAATTATTATTTTCCTCTGGCTAACTATCAAATTTTCTAAAGAAAAGAAGAAATATTTTTTATGAATGTGCACAGTAGCTCTCATTAAGCCTAATGGTGATGAAGACTATTATCTTTAGACACTTGAATGATCATACAAAGATATTAGTATGAGAATGAATTATTGGCTTATTACAAACAACTATGTGGAAGAAGGCTATACATAACATATAAAACCCACTTAGAGAAATTAAAGTAGGTCATAGGCATTCATAAATGAAGTCAAATATATATGCAAATTGAATACCATAAATAATCCTATCAACAAAACAGCAGAGAAAACTCTGGTAAGAAAATTAAGCTCTAACTTAATGTGTGACTTTTTGTAACTACAGAGATACAGATTTTATTTTCATCATATATATACCTTATGAATTATTTATTATTCTAATAAAATAACCTAATTTTACAATTAAAAAATCAGAGACAGTTTCACAGGATTAAGATGTTGCTGTTTAGATTGCATTTGGTTTTCATGAGCATTCTGATTTTGATTTGAATATTAGCTAGCCAACCGGGGACTGACAAATACTGAAATATATTTAGTTCATCATTTAAAATGGAGTTTGTTCAAATTTTGGTTTCTGTTTAGGTATACATATGAATAAGCACATTTAACTAAAAGATTGATAAGTGTGCTAAAGTGAAAAAATTATAAAAGTTCTGTAGGACACACACACACACACATACACACACACAATTTTTTAATCTAAGTATAAAACAGACAAAAATCCCCTTGCCATTCTGTTGTTTTAAGATAATATAAGGTTCAGATAATGTCCTAAGAGTATTACATAGCCTGGAGAGAATTATTTGGCAATAACACTGCTGGTAACACAAGTTTCTGTGAAATTGTGCCTTGCATTTCTAATAATATTTTCTTTTACTCAATATGTTTGCAGCATTTGAAAAATACGTTTTTAAAATTGATTTCTTTATCCTTCTCTAATATGTAGCTCCTTTTGGTTGTCTATTTCTTTAGATATGGGATATAAAATGACAACTTAAAACCTGAAGTTTTTTTTTTTGATTAGTGATCTGGTGGCAACTGTTCAAATGGGATAATGCGTATGTATTTCAAAACAGGAAGCCATAAAAAGAAATGTATTTTATATGTTGTCGGTATTATAAACTATTTTAGTGATGAAAAAAATAATAGACACCAGGGCTGTGTCATTGATTTCAGCTTGTCTAGGAGTCCTGACCTCACACCATTGATCTAGGTTATTGGAAAGTAAGGCGGAATTCGGAAGTTAAAACTAGCCTGAATTATTCAAATATTCAAATCTATTCAGTTAAACAAATACTAGAAGAATAAGAATTCATAGTTTTTTTTTAAATGTTATTATTATTTACTACACTTCTATAGGAAATTTGGCATAAAAGCAGGTGCTATCTGCACTATAAATATCCTTTTTTAAAAGGGTTTTATTTATTTATTTTTAGATAGAGGAGAAAGGAGGGAGAAAGAGGGAGAGAAACATCAATGTGTGGTTGCCTCTCACGTGGCCCCCACTGGGAACCTGGCCTGCAACCCAGGCATGTGCCCTGACTGGGAATTGAGTTGGCAACCCTTTGGTTCTCAGCCCATGCTCAATCCACTGAGCCACACCAGAGGGCTAAATGTCCTTCTTGATAAAAAAAAAAAAAAAAAAAAAAGTTATGTGTAGTTTAAATACATATGAACATATGAACATAGATTATAGATTAAAGTTTCTGTCATATTTCTTTGGAAATATTACTTGATTTCAGGATGTTTTATAACCTTATTGCTTGTAAATTCATCAGCAAAAGACAGCCACAGTTGATGTTTAGAATCTAGTTCATCTACTCTAGAATATTTGCCTTGTTGATTTGCCTGATTGTATAGCTTACCCAAGTGCCTCCTCCTTTTCCAAAGACCCACTGAGTAAAATGCAGTACAACCCATGTGAACACTTATTTGTGAGATTGATACTACAGAGTAGGAGTTGGAAAACTACAGCTTCACAAGCCAAATCTGCTCTATTACCTGTTTTTGTAAATTAAATTTTATTGGAACAGAATCATATCCTTTTATTTTAATTTTGTCTATGTGATTTTATGTCACAATGACTGTGGTAAGTAGTTACAACAGAGAATGAATGTAAAGCCCTCAGAATATTTTATTTAATCAGTCAATACTTTAAGACAAAATAAGACACACACACACACACACTTTAATGTTTGATCCAAGCTTGCTGAATTTGAAGTCCCCACAATACTTCTGGAAAACCAAAAAGATCAGTGCAGCATTAAAAATTCTCAAGAACAGATTTTTTTTTTTTTTTTAGAAAATGAGAAATCTGCTCATTTTAATCCCACTCACAAAGGGAGTGTTATTTTTAAGGTGTTCTAATTCAAAATGTTCTGTGTAATTATGGAGACTTGAAATTTATTTTGTGATGATTTTTACCCTGTTTTGTTAATCTATTAAATCTATTTTCATTATCCACATAAACTTCCATGTACACTTTTTCCCAGTAAAATATAGCAGCATAAAATAGCTTCAGTCACTGATTTTTTAAAATTCATGAATCTCTCTCTCTCTATATATATATACACACACACACACATTATATGTGATATATACACATACATGTAATGAATATATAAATACTATATATGTGTATATAAATATTATATACATAGATATACCATACATATGTATGCATAAATAATATATATATATGTATTTAGTGTGTCTATATATATATACACATATATAATATCATCCTGTGATATATAAATAAAATCCTGAGAGTCTGTAGCTCTGCATCATTTAATAAAATAAAGGCATTTCTGGCTTTAAATCTCCTTGTCATCTCAAAAAACAAAAGAGCAGTCACCTTATGGCAAACTGGACCCAGAAGTAGCACTAAATGTTGTGTATGATGTGGCAGCTGTGCCTAGTCACTCTTGAGTATCTGCTACAATGAGAATGATCATGAACCTGTTACATTCTTCCTCCACTACTTTCTCTCTCTCCTTTAGGGCAGTGGTAATCTCTGGGCACTCAAATTTGAATTTTCACGGAGTAGCAAATTACTTTGTACAGATCTTATAGGCAGGTGGTCCATCAATATTGATTGAGTCTGTGCCATGCAGAGAATACAATTCTAGAAGCTCTTCAGTACATAAAAAAATCCTGGATTTATAGCTCCTGTCCTGGAGGTGATTACAATCTAAATGGTGCTTTTGGAAAAAAACTCAGTTTAAAAAGAAGAAAAAGTTGGACAACTTATTACATCAGAAATCAATAATTAATGAGAGGTCCCATTTAGAAAAAAAGAACTGTTAACAAAAAAGAGACTGTTTCATTAGGGAGATGTATTACTTCATGTTGTTGTTAATCTGGGATTCCATAAATTGATAATGGCCAAGTTGTTTTAAGCTCTTTTGGAAATCACTATTAAACTTTCATAGAATATGATGAAAGAAGAGGCCTATTGATTCCTTGTATCTCTAGTTCAGCATTGAATTTGAATTGGTACTAATGCTAGTGTGCTATATTAAGTGTAATTGAAACATAGAAGGCAGAAACGCTTGAAAGTGTCTCTTAAAATAATTTACAGTTCCTCCTAGGTTTTTCCATATACCACTGCATATTTGCCAGAGTATTAAGGTATAGCTTTTATCAAATGAGATAGCTGTTTGATGTTCAGAAATCAAGAGGCATCTGCTTTTTAAAAAAGTTATGATTTTGTGGTGAGGAAGCTTAAAGGTACAGAGGAAGTTGGATTTACAAACTGGATGTGGCTCTCATATTAACTTGGCATTCCAATTCCACATTGTAGTGTGGTTAATTTGATTCCTGACAGTGTGTTTGTTAGAGTCCCTTGGAAGAGATCTCTCACTGATTGTTTCCCCTGGCACACACACACACTCTCTCACTATTGGAGTCCCTTCACCTTTCCAGGCAATCATTTGGGGCAGAACATATTTCTTCTTGCATGACCCTCAGTGGCCACATATGGTCTATGGAAAGCAATCATTGTTGAAGTATTCCACTATTAATGGAAAAGTTAGTATTTCCAGATATAGCTCATTATTGTATCTTTTGTCTTACTTGACTATTTAAGCCTTTCAGGCATGAATCAGGCACCAGGTCACAGAGTTTTCAAATGCAGGGAATATGTATGTGGCTTGTTGCATGGTTCATTTGAGACCTCTCTATAATTTAAGGTAAAGACACGCCGCTCTTGGTGGTGGTGGGGAAATGAAGGAGCTCAGAGAATACTGAGGAAGAAAGAAAGAAAGAAAGAAAGAAAGAAAGAAAGAAAGAAAGAAAGAAAGAAAGAAAGAAAGAAAGAAAGAAAGAGGGAAGGAAGGAAGGAAGGAAGGAAGGAAGGAAGGAAGGAAGGGGCATCTATTATAGCCTGTATAGCCTGGTGTCTTAGCTGAAATTCTAATTGCTTTAACATCTGCACATGAATATTATGATTGATCATAATACAAAGAACTGGCTTTATGGGAATCTGACCTGTGCAACAAATCAAGGCCCAATGCTCAGTTGGGTTCCATACCTAACTCAGTACACTGCTATCTCCTTTCTGAAATTCTTTGTATTTTTTTTTTTAATTTGTGTAATGTAAATAAAGCCCAAAGGAATAAGAGACTTGTGCAATACACATGTTCATTTTCTATTCTCCTTATTGTTTACAGCATCCATTATGGCCCCAAAACCCAGAATGCTGGGGAATCCACGGTGCATGGGGTGCAGGGAGACTCAGAGTCAGGGTAAGTTAAGGTTACATATATGCATTAGAAAGAGGGACACAGACAGCCTCGAGGGGCCATAATTTCCATTCAAACTAGAACTTGCTTTGAACACTGAAAGAAGGCAATAGCTGCTTGAGAAATAGAAATGCCAAAAACTTTGTCATATTCTTTCTTGTCTGTGTTACTTCACCTATGAGCCAACCACTTGTACTGAAAATTAAGAAATGGAAAGAAAGGGAATAATAGGGCAACCCATAGTTCTGTTCTTTTCTGTCCTTTCTTACTCAGTACCTAAAAGGTAGGGAATGCTGGTAAGAGTTACAGATATCTGGAAGTAAAAAATAAAATTGATTAATTTTATGTAGCATTTCTACTGCCCTGGAAAAAAGAAATATATGTTTACGCACAAACTATGAAATAAGAACTATGAAATTTTAGTCATTCTGCTGCAAGTCAAATGCTCTTTTACTTGTATTTAAAACTGGCAGTGTATGATGTAACGATGAATGGTACAATTAATGGTAACGATTTAAAATGTTTACTTATAATGTCATTAAATGGCAAATAAAATCAGTATGGAAAATCAGGAAAAGAAATATCCACGAAAAGAAAACTATATATTTCTCTTTTTTAAAAATTTATTTCAAGATTTTATTTATTTATTTTAGAGAGAGGGGAAGGGAGGGAGGGAGAGAGGGAGAGAAACAGCAGTGTATGGTTGCCTCTCACATGGCCCTCACTGCGGACCTGGCCCGCAACCCAGGCATGTGCCCTGACTGGGAATCGAACCGAGACCCTTTGGTTCCCAGCCCGCGCTCAATCCATTGAGCTATGCCAGCCAGGGCCAGAAAACTATATATTTCTAAACTACTACTTGCACATATGCAGCTTGTTGATCAGGGCCTCCACATTTTCATTCAGCAATGGGCCCCACAGATTATGTAGCTGGCACTATTAAACATCTACTAAAAATCTAAAATAAATAAGAAAAAAATATGTATTCCCCAAAATGATTACTGTTCACTTGCTCATAAATATCCTCTTGGGATTTATTTTTCTTATACAGGAAGAGATTTAATTTTTATTTGGAGATTTTATAATCTAAGATTGCATTTTCAATATTCTCTATTACTCCAGATATTTCTTTTTAATTACTTTTGTTGGCTTTTTATTTGGGGTCTCAAGACCTAGTCCCCCCAAAATTATATCCACATATTTCATTTGCAGTACTTAAAATTAAAGTTAAATTCCTCTCTCCTCAATATTCCCCAAGGTCTTGGTTTCCAGTCTTAAAGAAAGTAAGCTTTGCTACCTATAAGTCCTGGAACCTAACCATAAATAACAGTTACCAGACATCTCCTGGGAGGGCCTTATAGGCATTAATCATATATGAAGTACAATTTTTTTCTTAATAGTGGGATTATCATATGTGATCAAATAAAATTTGACACACAGTTATGTCTTTGATTATACAATCAATTTGTGCAATTATATTCTTGTAAACAGGATAACAATTCTTATTAAACCTGTGGAAATAACTGCATTGCCACTGAAAGTAAAGAGACTTAACAGATGCATTGCTTCTGAATTCAGAGAGGTTAGAGGAAATATATTACTTAAAGAAAATTTTATTCTACTTTTCAAAAGAACAGCCTATTGAATATAGGGTTACAAATGGGTTAAGAAGAAGGCTTCATACCCATTCATCAAAATTGAATAGTGAGCAAGTAGCAACAATACCATCATACTTTCAAAAAAATATTGTAACTACAATTAGGTATCCCTCAGGTGTCCATTCAGTTCTTCTTAATTCATTCTTATTCCACTGGATCTGGGGCCAGCAGACTGCTCTCATGAGTCATCTGTTTCCCAAGTAAAAAGGGAAAGAAAATCCTAACTCAGTTCCCAGTATGGTCTGACTGTTTCTATGCAATGACAATTCAGAAGCACATATACATAAATATTTTTCTTGATATAACTGTAGTTAAGAACAACTGGCACAGTATTTTTTTTAAGCAGCAAGGCTTTGAAACTGTCCTTCATTATTAAAAACTCAACGAAATCTGTAGTTTGTAGCAGCAGCTTAAGGTAAGCATGAGGTAGAAAGTATTAGAAGCAATCTATTGATAAGTCTGAGCAGAAGTTATCTCGTGATGGTAACCAACAATATCAGAATGAATATCAAAATAAGATTGTTTTGTAGTGAAATGAATAACTCTCTCCTGAGGAACTGATTAATGTGTCCTGTGAAGGTCAGAATATATTATGGACAATGAAGGCATTGATACCTCTTCAGGGAACTCTAATACATCTTACAAAGGGTATAATCTTTAAAATATGTTTATATTAATACCTTTTACTTGTGTATATTAACCTAAGCAAGATTAAGCTGACAACTCTTCCCTTATAGTTTATATAATAGCATTGAACAATTAGTAAGAAGCATATGAAACAAATCTAATTATTGTAATATATTTTCATAATAAAATTAATGTAGGACTACTATTAGTTTATATAATCTGAATACCAACATAAAATTTAGAAAATTAATATTAACTAATTTTTATGAGAGACAAGTCTAAGATATTTTAAAATATGATACATATTTGCATCATAATTTAAATAAATAAAATCAGAAAAAAGACAAATAGTCTTTTAATCAAATTCTAAAACCAGTCTGAATTTACCAAAGATTCACCTTGATTATGTAAACTGAATTCCTACATAAAGAGGTTCTAAGTTAGCCAATTTTGAGAGGTTTGTTTCCTTTGCTTAAGACCAGCATATTCAAATTGTGAGAAACAATTTTCTTCTTTCCCTAACCCTGGAAATCTCATGTTACTTTTAAGTAACGTTTGCCTTATTGTTTATATAAAAAAGTAAATATAGAATTCCTTTGAGAAAAATTAAAGTCAGAAGTGTGTATACTTATGAGGTAGAGAAATATTTCAAACTCTTCCACCAGGAGTAGTGGGTTTCCTCAGTCACAGACACTGAGGCACAGGGCACTTGCAGCTGCAGGTCTGCACTTTTCCTAAGGTCAGATCTAAGCAGAATGTGAAAGCCACTGATCAACATCTCAATGTTTCTACTTTTCAGTGAGCAGGAAATGTTTCGGTTAATTAAGCTCATTGTGAATACACAGCAAAGAAACAAAGAAAAAAAAGACTAACAAACACATCTTTCATTTCTAACCTCAGAGACACCTCCATCGTCATCCCAACAGAGATCAGACTACAAAATTTGATTCTCAAGCATTGCTATTAATTTTCAATCACTGCTGTACTTTGTGGAGATTATTTCTTAGAATTAGCAAATCAGAACAAAAAGCAAACTTTTCCAAGAACCAGAAGCAAAAATAAATCCAGAAAAAGACAAATTCAGTGAAAGGAAAGTTCCATGGCACCTTTGGCATTAAACCAAAGTCCCAATGGGGATAAGAGTGTACCCAAGATTTTTCAGATCATAAGGAGTATTTCTTTAGCAATTAAGCTTAATTGCCTTAAGCAAGAAAGTCTGCTAAAATATTTTGTTGGAATCTTGAAAACTGGCAAGGTATAACTTTTATTATCATGTTTTTCATATAATATATAGTGGTCTCATAACAAAGATATGTTTGATTCATTGATGAGGGACCCAGTAGGAGGGTAAGGTTGATTCTGACCATATGCAACACACACGTTTTTATAGGTAGTTGGGAAAGGTATGCTGAAATGTTTGCTAAGTTAGAAAAAATTGTTGAATGTACTATAGGTCAATAAAACTTTAGTTGCGGTTATCTTTTCTATCAGACAGAAATCATTTGCTTCTCTACTAGACAATAGTATACATGATAATACAAATCTTAACTAAATATGGGCATAAATCGGTAGTAAATCAGAAGTCAAACAAAGGTCCATTAGCCTGAGAAATTAAATGATACTGGATGGCCCGGCTGGTGTAGCTCAGTGGATTGAGCGCGGGCTGGGAACCAGAGGGCCCCGGTTCAATTCCCAGTTGGGGCACATGCCTGGGTTGCAGGCCAGGTGCCCAGTGAGGGCCATGTGAGAGGCAACCGTGCATTGCTCTTTCTCCCTTCCTTTTCCTCTCTCTGAAAATAAATAAATAAAATCTTTAAACAATACTGGATGGGTGTGGTATACAATGCAATGCATTAATGCATTGACATGGCGTTAAGGCATGTAGACATATTTAGGCTATTTTTCTTAATAGATCTTTGGGATTTATTGTAGAAACAGATTTGGCAGTGTTTTCCTATTAATTGAAATAAGATAAATAAATCAAAATTAGGCTCTTTCTGAAAAACTAGCATAAATAAGTCTTTGAAACTGCAACATTGATAAATGGATTTTATTATTAACTTTACTACTAGTAACTTTACTACTCATGACTTTTTTACTGTTAGTTTAGTGTTTTGTACTTTTAGTAGAGTGGTTTATACTGTTATTTGAGCACTTCATTTTTAAAATTTATTTTTATTTTAAAAATATTTCTTATTTTTTAATTACAGTTGACATACAATATTATATTTGTTTCAGGTGTACAACATAGTGATTAGACATTTATGTAACTTACGAAGTGATCACCTCGCTCAGCCTAGTACCCATCTGACACCATGCACAGTTATTACAATATTATCACTCCGTCACCTATGCTGTGCTTTAGATCCCCATGACTGCTTTTATAGCTGGCAATTTGTACATTTAATTCCTTCCCATTTTTCATCCATCCTTTCTAAATCCCCTTCCATCTGGCAACCATCAAAACTTCTTGTAGCTATGAATTTGTTTCTGTTTTGTTTTTTAGATTCCACATATAAGTGAAATCATACTGTATTTGTCTATTGTCTTTTTTTTTTTTAAGATTTTATTTATGTATTTTCAGAGAGAGGGGAAGGGAGGGAGAAAGAGAGGGAGAAACAGCAATGTATGGTTGCCTCTCACATGGGGACCTGGCCCGCAACCCAGGCATGTGCCCTGACTGGGAATCGAACCAGGACCCTTTGGTTCCCAGCCCGCGCTCAATCCACTGAGCTACACCAGCCGGGGCTTGTATTTGTCTTTTTATGTCTGACTTTGTTCACGTAGCACAATACCCTCTATGTATATCCATGCTGATGTTGATAGCAAGATAGCACTTTTTTTCTAGCTGAGTAATATTCAATCATGTAAACATACAATCTCTTCTTCCATTTGTCTATCAATGGATACTTAGGTTGCTTCCACATCTTGGCTATTGTAAATAATACTGCAATGAACATACGCTGTATATGTCTTTCACAACAGAGTTTTTAGTTTCTTTGGGCAACTTTTGAGTGAAATTTCTGGGTCCTTCTTTGTCTCGTGTTATAGCCTTTGTTTTAAAGTGTATTTTGTTTAATACAAGTATTGCTGCCTAGCATTTTTTAATTTCCATTTGCATTAAATATAGTTTTTCATCCCTTTACTTTCAGATCTGAAGTGGCTCTCTTGTAGGCATATATGTAGGTATTATTTTCTTATCCACTCAGCCACCCTGCGTCTGTTGATTGGAACATTTAATCCATTTGCATTTAAATTGATTATTGATAGGTACATAGTTATTGCCATTTTATTATCCATATTTTTTATCATTTTTTTCTTCTTCTTAAAAAAAGTCCCTTTAACATTCCTTTTAACACTGGTTTGATTGCGATGAATTTCTTTAACTTTTTTCTTGTCTGGGAAGCTCTTTATCTGTCTTTTGATTCTAAATGATAGCTTTGCTGGGTAGAGTAATCTTGCTTTTCTTCACTTTGAATACTTTGTGCTAATCCTTTCTGGACTACAAAGTTTTTATTGAGAAATCAGCTCACAGTCTTATGAGAGCTCCCTTATAGGTATCCAATCACTTTTCTCTTGCTGTTTTTAAGATTCTTCCTTTGGCATTTTAATTATGATGTGACTTGTTATGGGCTTCTTTGCTTTCATCTTGTTGGGGACTCTCTGCACTTCTGGGACTTGTAAATCCGTTTTTTCTTTCACTCTTTTTTTATGTATTATTCCACAGATAATTATGGATTTAGATGTTACTCCATGCCAATGAAAATGATATTTAAAATGATAGTAATATTAAGAAATTTTTAATTGATATCTTTAATAAGTTTTGAAAATAAGTATGGTGCCACTGAAGAGGGTAGGTTGTCAATATTCTAAAGTGATTTTTGTAATAATATTTACCTGTTATTTTCTTTGTGCTTTAATGGTAAATGTATAGCTTATCAAAAAGAATCTATATCACTCTAATACAAACAAAAATAATTTAAAAATTAATTTACACTTTCTATGAACAGAATAGTTGGTGATACTCTGACAGGCTAAGGTAAATGGATCCCTCCACTTCTGCATCCGTATCTAGAAGCCGCTTTGCAAAGAGCACTGGTCCTCGGGGGAGGCGCTGAAACCAGCATAGAGTTTTCGCTTTCGATATGCTCAGGTCCTGAGTGTCTCTGAGGTATTTTCATCTGCAGGGGGTTTTCAGGCAAATGTCCAGATTTTAAGTGCTTTGAATCATATATTTCAAGAGGGAGTAAGTGTTGTGTCTTTTATTTATATCTAATGAATACCCTACAATGTGGGGCATGTACCTTTACATCTGGAGAATTAATCCTCACAAAGTCATCACGTTTAACTTTTTTTAACCTAAAAATATTTGACCATGATCCATTCACCCAATCATCCAAGCCTTGAAGTAAGGAATTTATTATTTCCATTACGTTGATAAGAAAACCAAGGTTTATAGTGATTAAATAGGTACCCAATATCATTAAGCTTGTGAGTTGGGTAAAGATTTGCTAGGAACTTACCCCTTCCTGAGTCTTTCCAATGCTATACTACCCTAAATACTAACTTCTGCATCTTTGCAAAAACCTCCTGAAGGTTCCTTATGCTTCTACCATCTCACTGTATCCCTCCAAACAATAGTTCATATAACAGCCAAAGAGTATTTTTAATTATAATGCTATCCAATTGTATTCAAAATATGATTCAAGCACTCTGCTATGGGCTCCTGCCCATCTCCACACGGGACTCCTTCACTTCACAACGATCTCGCCGTTTCCTTCTTGAAATCGTGTCCCGCCCCATATTTGTGCTCAGCAGGCTCCTTCTCATTTCTCATTATCTACCTAAATGGTTCCCTCCCCTGACCAAGATCCAACACAGTCCTCAGCCCTCATCCACCTCTATCCAAGTGGTTAGCTTAGTTTCTACAAAACGTGACATTATTCATTAATTCAACAGTATTTATTCAGCACCTACAGTACTTAGAACTCTTCCAGGCACCGAGTAATACAGCAGTAAATAAAATAGACAAAAATATCTGGCTGCCTGAAATGTACATTCTAGTTGGAAGGGTAGACAATACACAAATAAGTAAACACAATTAGTGGTAGGTCAACAGTGATGAAATTATGTAGAAAAAAAATAAAGCAAGAAAAATGATGGAGAGTGTTGGACAATAGGAACAGTGTTGTGGTTTTAAATAGATGTTCAGGAAAAGCCTCATTGAGAAAATGGGATTTGAGCCAAGATCTTAAGAAGCTAAGAAAATGAGCCATGCTTACATCTGCAGGAAGAAAATTCCAGGTGCATGCTTTGACATTCCTGAAGTATACTTACTCTTACAGTTTTCCCTACAATGAAGTCTCGTTCCATGAAAGCAGGTCCTTCTCTGCTGCTTTATCCTTAGAGTCTAGAAGAGTGCCTGCCGCATTAGATACACTTTAGTATCTAACAATGTTCTTCTGTTTGCTTCCAGTGCATTTTTGCACTGATAAAGTATGTTGGGGTTATATTTTTAACACATAACATACTGTGTTATCAGGGAAATGACGCCTACATTCTTTTCCTGGTCTCATTGAAGTCTTACACATGCATTTTTATTATACTTTGGGACTCGTATTATCTTACACTTGAATGCTTTCAAAGCTCTCTGCCACTTTTCTAACCACCTGTACAGCCTCATAAAATCTTCCCAGTTTATAGCCATTAACTTGATATTTTGCTACCTGCCTGGAGTTTTACTGTTGTTTTCAAAAGTATGAATCTTACTGTATATTTCCTTTTGCTGCCACTTATATAGATAGTAAATGTGACTAGTCACAACAAAAATGTCTCCATTCTGAGATCCATATATGGATACTCATATATTTCTACTTTATATCTCTAGTTTTCACACTTCATTCATGAAAAATAACACCTTTAGACGTGTATTTCTTCCTTTCTCTAACATTATTCTTTGCATGAAACTTTAGCAAAAACTGTTTGTGTGATTTAGTCTATTTCTTTCCCTTCCACTCTCCAGACCCTAATATGCCAGTTTAATTCTTAACATCATGATGCCTCTACACCCACTTATTTATCCTCTCATAGTCTCTTCCACCTTAGCCTTCATTTTGATTATTCTTATATCAATAAGTATCATGAATCCAGTCAGACTAAAATTTCGAGTACATCAAAGTGAAGTTGTTTCAGTGCAGAAGTATTTCTGTGTTTATATGGTAAAATCTTTAAGCCTTAATTTAATTTTAGAGAAACTCGAACATCAGAAAAAGGACAAAGAATTTTAAATATTTTTGTTGGAATAGTTTTCCTTCTATTTTTTTAAAAGAAAAATCTTTGTGAGGACATTTGCTAGATATTTTCGAATAATGTCTGTTCTTTCTTTATAAAGGTAGCAACGCCCTGAATTAGGAAGCTATTTACATTTGATGGATCTAAGTACGCCTTGGTTAAAAAAAATAAAAGTCAGGCAACTCAATTCACAGTATTTATATAAACCTATCAGAAAAACAAATTTCCCATTTTTGCATGGGTGAGAACCTCTGCCTTCCTTGCAAGGAGTTGGTAGAGATACAGCAAGTATTGTAAGTGGCTGAGCTTTTGTTCTGTTGGGTGTTTGAGTTACCTGCGGTGCCGGCAATCTGGATCCTTCTCCCAGCTTCTTGTGCATATTTTACAGATGTTGCTGCACATGTTTCCTGGGGTCTTCAGGAACGTTTGAAAATAAGAAGCTTGGCAAAGTCATGCTCATCTGATGCATTCTTATTTAATCTTGCCGAAAGGGGTGATTCTTTGAAACTATGAAAATACCTTACCAAGCTACATCAACAGATGTAACTGAGACTCATTTCAAATACCTAAGGGTATTCATTCTCCTGACTTACATTTAACTCCCATTATGATTAATGGAAGCATTACTTGATTTACAACATGTTTCTGCCTTTAGATGGCTAATATCTGCCAAGGGAATGAAACATCAGCAAAATGATGAACTCTATTCATAGTTCTACTATTGAAGAAAACAATTTCTTAGCTGAAGTTAGACCCTATGACTTGATTGTAAGTTTCACTGTATCCACTCCTATTGATAGAACCTCAGGTTTCACACTGTAACGACTTAAAAAAATGCTACCTCAATTAGGAATTTTTAACATAAGACTATTCACCATAAAAAACTAAGGACTAAACAAAGTCAGAAAAATTTTCCTAAGACAAACAAATGATTAGACTCAGCAACACAATTAATGGTCTGACTAATTTGTTTTGCCTTCTTTCTACATTAACTTTTACATGAACTTTAGCAGGGATATAATTCCTTATATGAATAATATACATTATCATCTAACATTTGTTAAAAGCTATCATATATAAATTATCCAGACATAAGAAACTGGTTTGGTAAATATTAATTTTCATTATAAAGATATTATGAAACCATATATTGGTGTTTTACAAAATTTACACTATTTTATGCAATAAACCATATTTTATAATTTATATTCCCTGTGCTAGTTGGACAATTCTGGCGTATTTATAATAAGAACAACTCTGATTAAAGGTGCACCTTAAAAGTTGTTTTCTTTAATTTTCTAAGTTTCAATTAAATTAGTATTTACTAATGTGTAGTCCAGACAAAATACTCTGCAAATCTGTATCTTATTTTATTACATGAGTTTTTTTTTCCTGTGTGCTATTGACTAGGAATTTAGCAGAAAGCTTTTATTTGAGAGTTGGTTGAAAAGCGTAAGATGGGAGCTTTACCCATATACATCCGGAATTAAGTGTTCCAGGTTCGTCTTGTGAATAGATATGGATCAACAACGATGGCTCCAAAGGCGGTGTTACTGATGATCATTAATTGATACCTAATCCTTAAAATGGTGATTTCATAAACTTGAAGGGAAGTCAGGATTCTGCTTTTTTAAATTAATTAATACAAGTGATTCCAATGCAATTCATTTTCAATATTTTCATACAAGTAATATTTATTGAAAACCTACTATATCCTATGCACTAGTCTTGGTGCTGAAAGTGAACTAAAAGGACAAAAATCCTATCCTTTTGGAGCTTATATTCTAGAACACTAATTTAAAACATCTTGTACCTGATGGATCTAACATACTCATCAAGAATATTTACGCAGATTCTACATTCTATAGCTAAGGAAGGAGAAGGGGCATTTATGGTATGGACTATGTAGACAGGATTTTTTATAGTTTTATGATGCACATTTTACATGATTATTTTCAGTAAAACTTAATTCATTTTAATTCTACATTATGTATATAGCATATTAAAATACTCCATGTCCTTATCACCTTGTGCTGCTAAATAGATATAAAAAAATGCATTCTTCCATGGGTAAAGATATAAGGAATTTATGGTAACTTATCCTTAGTTACCTTCCAGATGTCTCTGAAGTACTTAACAGACTTATTTTACAAAGTCTCTTTTCATAATGACTTCATAGTCAAAGTGGAACATAAGAAAGCATAAAGAATAGAAATAAAAACCCTAGATAATCTGTGATAAATCTTAAAATTAGGTGTTAATGACATTTTCTTAAATTGATAACACCTGATAACTAATAAGCCTTTTTGGCAGGTGTTGATTCACATGCTCATTCAAAATCTGATTGATGGTCTATACAGAGACCTTGTAGGAATAAACACTTAACTAAACTCACATTTTAAAAAGCGTGACTGGGTGCATGTCAAGGATATCAGAATTGAGTCAATTTATCACATAATTCAGTAAAATGCATTCATTTGGAAAATATTTTTTCAGCATGTACTTTTCTGTGTCTTTTGGAAAGACATACAAAATTCTATTTGAATACATTTTTTAGCCCATTAACCTTAATAAATAATTTGTTACATTTATTGGAGTTGTCTTAATCATATGTACATTGGAAGGAAAAAACATGTAAGCTTGCTCAAATTAACAAATATAATCTTTAAGATAGGAATTTTACAGAAATTAAAAATGGGCTTATTCAGCAGTGAAGAGTTATCAGGTAGCTACTCTGAGTCTGAAGGCTAGTGAATTCTGAAGTCATTTTCCCTGGACATTTCTGTTTTTAGCTCTTCTGTGTGAGAGGATTCCTTTGCTTAAGAGAACTTGTTCAGACCCCCTCTCACCGTGTAACGGGCCACAGCCCTTATGCTATAAGATCTTACTAGTACAGCATCTAACTGGCTCTCAGTGTCTGCACTGCAAAGCTCCTGGGAATAGAATATTATCAGTTTCTTTTAGACAATGATTATGGTTCAACCGTAACTAATTAACTTCAGTCATGAGTACAGGAATTTGTTACAACTACAGCCATCTAAATCTATCATTTCTGCTGGCACTATGAGTTTGGAGTAATTACAAAGAAACGGGTACGATATTGGCAAGAATACTTGGGTTGAACATTTTCATTTGAGCTAGGAACCTAACTGCATCAACAGACTCTTGTCCTCAGGTTTTCCACTGGGTTCAAACAATAGATTGATTCAACAGCCAAAGAAAAGTAAGATTTGATTTTTTTTAAAATTCTGGTTGCTTTTTCCTTGTGAAGTCAACTTGGGTTGAGGGTTAGAGGCAGAAACTAGATTTCAAAGAGTCAAAGAATAAGGAAATATAAGCAACAAGGTATGAATATGTTTAACTGTGGTTGGGAAAAAAATGGGGAGAGGTTGGTAGCTTGAGTGTGCCATAAGTTTGAGGCTGACTCACCTCCTAGCTTAGAAAATGAGAGGGGAAGGGGAAAGGTAATTATGGTGGAAAGAAAGGGAAGGGATTAGTCAAAGAACATGAATTAGTGACCCAGGGACATGGACAACTGTGTGGGAGTGGGGGTAGGATGGGCAGAGGAGGGCAAAGGGGAAAAATTGGGACAACTGTAATAGAAAAACAATAAAAAAACAAATAAAAGAAAATCAGAGTTACAGATATGTGTATATTTGGAAGGAAATAACCTGGTAAAGAGGAAACAGGGCATATGGGATAAAGCCAAAGTGTTGAAAAAGTGAGTGATAATGCATTTCACATGTAGGGGCTAGACTTGGAAAGGAAAAGAAATGCTTCTCAAGTGAACCTACAGAAAGGCAGTCAAATCAGGGTGATATTAATTTAACTCTGAATGAATTGAAATGCTTATTGCATTAGTGGAGTTTTCAGTTTTTACTTGAAGATAATTTCAATGAATTTGAAAATGCTTATGAATTTGTAAACCTAATTTTTATGAGTGAGTCAGTTACTGCCACTCTAGACTACAGATAACAATGGTTAGCAAGAACGTGAACTTGGTTCATGTGAGCCATAACTCTATATTGTGCACTGTTGAATTATAGGTAATTTTGAACACATGTGAGGAACTGAAAGGACAGACTGAACAAAATTCTGTTTTGTGGAAATCTGAAAATCTGGATAGCAGGTCACTAATTTTAAGAGAATGAGCTAAACAAAATGAATTTGTCTTAATAAAAAATGTAGGATAAAACCCATTAGGGTATTAGCTCTTAATAAAACACAATGACTTTCACTTGACTTTGTCCATGGTCTTAATGAATAACCTACCTCTTAGAGAAAAGACTGGAAGTGCCATGGCAATGCACTCTATGACAACTCGATACCCAAACAGCTCTGTAGTGTGTTTTTCTAACATCCTGTGAACTGTAATCAGAGACGTATTTATTCTGATTCCCTGAAACTTAGTGTAAAACATCACAGCTTCAAGTCACCAGAAGAGAACATCTGAGAACTATTGGGTATGGAGGTGAAGGGATGACCAGTGGGTGGAGCCTGCTCTGACAGGCACCAGCGGTGTTGGTGAAGCAGCGGATGCCTTCAGTGTCTTCTGGTGCCTGTTGAGAAGAGGATGAATCAACGGCAGCACAGAGTAAGAGAAGCAGTGCCTGGCAGAGTGTCACTAACACTGAGCTCATTGGGCATGTGGAGGGCATCGCCTCAGAATTCTCAGCAATAATTCACAGGACACCGGAGGGGCTGAGGATCAAAAAGTGAGTCAGAAAGCAAGAACAAAAATGAAAAATTTTAGTATTGGCTTTTCAGGTCTCTAGGATATCATTCATACCATTTAGTCATATTAAAGTATTTCTATTCAGAATGTGATACTGTATGTGGTTTATTTAATGCATAGGAGTGAATCAAGCACTGGGGATGTCTTCTAGTTTTGAGCCACCCCATACTCTCGAAGACATCAGGTATGTGTAGATAAGCTTATGATCATTATTATAAACACGTGAACATTGTCATTTACAACCACACTTTTTAATATTAACAAAGCCATTATCAGCAATGCTAAACTATGCCCATTCCTTGTCATTATTTGATATATACGTCACGTGTATATGCTTAAATACATATATATGCTGTTGCACTCCACATAAGTTCTTTTGTACCCACTATTATGCATGATACATAATTAGTATTGAAAAGGCTTTAAATCAATAATGAAAAACTAGTTTTAAGAATAATAATAAATGCCCTGTTAATTCTAAATTTCTTTCTGTAAGGTTGTTGGAAAAGATTCTTGATTTCCATAATAAACGTAACTTAGTAAAGCCCCGAGCTCTGGCTGGGTAGGTCAGTTGGTTAGAGTGTGCTCTCCCTATGCCAAGGTTTTGGGTTCAATCCCCAGACAGGGCACATGCAAGAAGCAACCAAGGAATGCATAAAAAAGTAGAACCACAAACTGATGTTTCTCATTCTCTCTCTTTCTCACTCCTTCCTCCCTCCCCTCACCCCCTTTCTCTCTGTTTCTGATCAAGAAACTATGGTACATTTACACAATGGAATTCTACACAGCAGAGAGGAAAAAGGAGTTTATACCCTTTGCAACAGCATGGATGGAACTGGAGAGCATTATGCCAAGTGAAGTAAGCCAGGGGGTGAGGGACAAATACCATATGATCTCACCTTTAACTGGAACATAATCAACAAAAGCAAAAAGCAAGCAAAACTTAACCAGGCACATTGAAATTAAGAACAATCTAACAATAGCCAGGGGGGAGGGGGGAGGGGACAATGGGGAGAAGGGTTTTCAGGAACCACTATAGAGGACACATGGACAGAACCAAGGGTGGGGAGGGAGGCAGGGAAGGGAGGTGGGATTGGAGGGGGAGGGGAGGGGAGAGTATGCAGACAACTGTAACTGAACAACAATAAAGTAAAAAAATAAAATAAAATAAAATAAAAAATAAAAAACCTATGAAATCCACAGTTATCTTTACCCATATGCTTTTTGCTGTTTAAAAAGGTAATGCTATTTCCTGCTTGTTCAGGAACTAAGACATCCTTGTCCTAATATATAGTCCTACTCAGTGCAAAGGTAGAATGAGAGAGAATGAAAGCTGCTGCAGACCTCATAGGATTGTCTAAAGTTAAAAATAATGACTTTAATGAGCCATCTGGGTGTTGCTTACACTGCAGTCACAGACTCTACAGACTGGTGAAAGAAAATGCTGAGAGCCTGGGCTCCCAGAGGAATAAGATAAGATTAGGAGGTTAGTGGAAAGGAAAGGAAAATTCTTTCAAGTGGATTACCAGATTAGGTTGCTGAGATGTTACTGCAACATTTGACCAAGTAAAATGCATGTGATGACTGTCACAAGCAGGAAAGGTCCGTATGAGATCACAACCCTGAAGTATCCAAGCTCTTTGACTGTCTTCATCTCCTTAAAGGTAGTAAAATTACCAAACTATGACATTTCCTAATTCTTCAATGAATACTACAGCATCCTATTCTTCAAATAATAAGACTTTCAAGATCCACAGGAAAATTCCAATATTCTCCGCACTCAGTTCACGTGGGAAAAGTCTTGCTAAATACAAGGAGCTAAAAATAGTGAAGTGAGGACAAGATAATTTTCTGACTTCAGAATTTTAATAAGTTCAAATAGTTTTTTAATAAGTTATGTGATTTAAGTTACTTGTATTTTTTACTAACTGTGAGACTGAACAGGTGTTGATCCATTTACTCATGTTTTTTTTTTTTTTTAACAATTGGGGGGTTTTTGCGCATAAGAAAAAATCCATTTAAATTTATTTTATTTTATTTTTAGACAGAGGGGAAAGGAGAGAGAAAGAGAGGGAGAGAAACATCAGTGTGCGGTTGCTTGACACATACCACCGGCTGGGTACCTGGCCTGCAACCCAGGCATGTACCCTTACTGGGAATCGAACCAGTGATCCTTTGTTTCACCCAGCACTCAACCAATGAGCCACCCTAGCCAGGGTTCCATTTTGCTTTAATAAAATATATTTATTGGCATAAATAGGTGAATCAACCCTGAAATATTGTGGACTTCAGTGTGTGGTTTAATCAAGTGATTCTCATTGTCACCAAGGTTCTGGATCCGTTTCTCTGGGATTTATTATGCCCTGCTTAATGTATCAATTTTATTTGTAAGCTGGCCTTATTATAATAGCAAAATAATTGCAGCATTTCACTTTCCTTTCTAAATCAACATACTTGAAAGGAAGAAAGTCACTTTTTGTTCATGAAAACCAAGCTAAAGTTCTGAGGTGCTCTCTATTTGTAGCTTCCTAGGTTTCCGACCCACCCCTCAGGGTGACCACTAAGAGAGGACAAACTAATTTATTTAGTCTAGCTCTCAAGCCTCACTTTAGGTCCTCGTGTGAACTCCGATTCTCTACCATGGCTCCTCAAGGCGCGGGATAGACATTGAAGATAAAATAAAAAAATTCCCAATTTGTTTCATGCGCTCTTCTTATGAACCGTATATCAATCTGAAAATAGTTTACCCTGCGAACTTCACCTTCAGCAGAAAACATTTAAATGAACTGGCCAACCAGGGATCAATTCCATTACTCTGGCCTGTTTTTCTCTATGCACTAAAACAACTATGCTAAACTTTTCAGTAACATAGTTATGAAATACTTTGCTCTTGAAAAAATTAAAATAATATGTGCAGACCAGAACAATTATTTTCCCTTGTTTGACATTCCTTTTGCCTTCTAATATCCTTACATCCATTTGCTTATACTATTTCTTGATATGTTTTAAAATAAAAAATCATATGAGAATTTTAAAAGAATAGACAACTAGGAGATACAGGAACTCAATTTGTTTAAAGTTTCTTTTCTTTCCCTGATTCTCCTTATTCTTGCTCCATATTTTCTTTCATGCTTTGGAATTAAGATTATTTTCAAAGTTCTCTCTAGTTTTTATATTTAATAAAGTATTATTGCAAGATGTCATTTTACTTAATTCAATAAAATTGTTTACTCTCATTCCCTGCAATCTCTACAAGCATCCATTCTGCTGTAATTAAGATACTGAGCAAATTTTATCATTGACCCAAAACTGGGCAGGTAAAAATTTAAGTAGTGATGATGTGGTATTAATGGATCTTGTGAATATTTATTATTGAAAGATCCAAGGCGGCATGGCCACATGGCCCGCATTTTTCCTGTGCTACTTTGCACCATATGGAGAGTTTAAATTTGCATTTTAACCCAATCAAACATAAAATATTAATACAATCAAGAGGGGTCTAAATATTTTGAGAACACTGTGACTTTTTAATTTTTACATGTGAATAATGGACTTGGCTAAGTTACAAAACTTAAATATAATCATAGCTCTGGGCTTTTTCTGGTTTCTACAAAAACCCTTTCTCTGTGTCTATCCTGAATATAATTAATATGTTTCTAATCATAGATGTGCATAAAATAGCATAAAAATAGTCCCACATTATTAGGATTTATTAAAATCATTGTCTTTTTATACTGAAAAGTGGAATAACTGAATTTTGTTCAAAATGTTATTCATTAATATATTTGCATTACATATCTAGAAGTTTATAAATAAGTAAATCCAAACAAAAAGAAAGAAAAGAAAAGAAAAAAAAAACAAAACAAGTAAGACCATGGCCAGTTAATATGGTTGGCATACATGTAATCCTATTGTTTATCATTTAATATATTGACATAAGCTCAAATGAGTGAACGATCCCATATATATATTTAGTTCTGATACTGGAAATGCTATATATGCCATATGAAGTACCTTCTATCCAATCATCCCATTAGGTTTTTCATCAGAATGTATATTAAAGCAATTTATAAATAGTGTGTCCTATTAAGCAGCCCTTAATTTCTACTGCAGTAACTTATTCCTTGAAGACCGATGTTGATCGCCACTTAACAGGGTTTGAAATTGGGCTTTGACTCATGGAGGTAGCATCAAGGAAGTGGCGGCACAGCACGCAAAGATTGGGGCCACGTTGTAGGCAGTGCAGGAATAAAGTAAAAGCGTCAGCATATTATATTGTGTGATACAAAATGTATTTCTAGGTTCTGGCTGGTGTAGCTCAGTGGATTGAGCACGGGCTGGGAACCAGAGGGTCCCAGTTCAATTCCTAGTCAGGGCACATGCCTGGGTTGCGGGCCAGGTCCCTGTGAGGGCCATGTGAGAGGCAACCATACATTGCCGTTTCTCTCCCTCTTTCCCTCCCTTCCCCACTCTCTAAAAATAAATAAAAATAAAATCTTTTAAAAAATGTATTTGTAAAAAATACATAGTTTTGTTTTTGGTAAATAGGGTGAACATATTGAGGAAAAAATAACTCAGAGTATCTAGCTGATTATAGTTTGAGTGAGATGTGAACTAATTAAATCTCAGTTACCATCTTGATTATATTTGACATAGCAGAACAAAATTATTCAGAAAACTAAAAATTACTCTGAATATAATAGTAAAACCCTAATACATACACAGTTATTTAACTTTAAATTAGAAGCTCTTTTAGGTCAAATTAATTTTCTGCATGGTAAACAGAGTTAGAATTATGTAATCCAATATAAGGCATTTAATTTCCATTTTGGCTAGTGCAATAAGAATGCTATTGATTTCTGGGATTAAAAATATATTAAAGTCAAATATCTTAATGGAAAAAAGGCAGCTAACATCTAGAGGCAGATTCACAAGAGCTTAGGAAATATGACCATAGTTGCTGGACTAGATGGGCCAGATGACTAAATTCACTTGCCAACTGAGTGACCACGGGGATTTTACTTAACCTCATTGGATGTTTGTTTTACCACCCATAAAATGGACATTATAATAATATCAATTTCATAGGACACTCCTAGTTATAGAGAAAAATACTCAATAAGCATTTGGTAGTACTTTTAGTCATAGGAGTAGGGAGGAAATTTCAGTTTTTGGTAATCTGTGTTCATTGAATAAAAATTACACTAGAATTCAATATTCAATCTTTTTGCAAATATTTATGACTTGAAGAAAGCATAGCTTTTATTTTGCTGTTATTTTACCTGCCAAACCTCATTAATTTTAGTGGAAAGCATCTTCACTTGATTCTAAAAATAGGTAAAAAGTTCAACTTAAAATAATATAATTAAACGTTAACTTAATTTTTCTATATCAGAGGAGGCAACTGACTTAAGCTTGTGTCTCAAAAATCATTGAAGTTATGTGATCTATACTTGAAATTAAATTATAAAAGAACCAGTTACTTTTTTGTACCATCTTCTTCCCCCCGTAGGCTATCTTTCACTTCTCTGATATTATGAAATTGTCTCAGTAACAACAGGCTAACTGCTTGATTGGTATGTTGAATGTTTCTGTTAAAGTACCAAGTAATTGCATCTCAAGATGCTTCATTAGGTCCAAGAGATGTGAAGACAGTTGCAGCAACAAGTAGAAAAACTTGAGGATATGCAAAATGCACTCAAGATAAATTTGATACTAAACAAATTTTAGTTTAAGGTAAGAATTGTAATTACCATTCAAAATATTTTGGATTTTTCATAAGCATTTCTTATAATAACTTCCAAATTGAAAATTCTTCAAATAAAATTGGTTTTAAAACTTTCCCCTCTTATTTTTTGCGCTGGTATTAAAGTCAGGCTTTATAAGTTTCATTTGAAAGAGTTCAAAGAATATTTCAAATGAATGTATAATTTAATTCTAACTAAATATTTTGGTATTATTTTAACTCATAAATCTGTCCTAAAATGATGTATAGTAACATACAGTTAAATGAACACAAATGGCAAAAAGGTGCAAATACTTACTAAATAACCCCATTGGAAGTTAAATTGTTGTGTATTTTCGAAATCTGAGATTAGGTATATTTTATACTTAATTTGTTAAGAGTAAGGACAATATTTCATTACTAGAGTAGGTCATGCACTGTGTATGTTTATTTGCACACTAGAAAAGTTATCACTTTTAAATAATAAATCATCTATAGATACAATTTAATTCACTAATTCATCAAAATTATAGATATTGTTAAAATTTGTGATTCAAAGTTATTTTCATGATGGCATTATAATGCAATGACTATTCTCTCTCAAAATTTGTCCGAATGAGAAAATGCTTTTAATGTATGTAATCTTAAAACTATTAGAAATTCATTTCAAGAAAGACATGAAGAAAATAATAGTGTTTCTCTTTTAGCAGATTAATGGAGTTTACAATCAACTAGAGTTGATATAGATGCATTATTAAAAGATAAATACTTTAGGTTGATGAAAATAGAATGGACTAGGAACAAAGGTGAATGATGATACTTATTTACTCATGAAGCCTGAACAACTCATATAACTAAAATGTATTTTTCTTATCTTAAAAATATGAATAGTCTCTCTGGCTTATTTCACAGAGTTGCTATGAACGTGGAGTAAACCAAAGTTTTGTAATGTTGCTTGAAGTATTAGAGAAGTGAAGATATTAAAACATAGTTGGCTATGATCCACCACAATTAGTTTTCATAATGGCACTAAATACATCCAATTGTACTTTTTAATTCTTGTGACCATTTGGCATCATGAATCTAACTTGCTGAATTTAGGGTTAGCCTAATATTGTTATCACTTTAAAAAAATTATAATTTTTCCTTTCTACTGCTCACGGAACATTCAGCCAGAATCCAGCTCAGTTTATATACAAGTTTCTCCTCAATTGCTTTCAGATGCAAGGCAGTGAGACTTACTGAGAAGAAAACCTAGAGCAGTTCAGTACTGCTGCTTTCTTGGCAACTTACAGGCATATCTGATTTCAAATTTTAGGCATGTGTAAGGAAGAAAGGTATCTGAGGGAGATTCACGGTGCTCGAATCATCAGAGAAGAGACTATAATCACAGCATTTTGACACTTCATTTACTAAACAAGCTGTTTCTTATTGATTTATTTGGGGAGGCATTTGAGCTGTGTTCTCTGGATTTTAAAGCATAAATTTAAGTTCAAAATGTGCAATGTGCTGTGTGATAAAGTGAAATCAAAATGGACTTAGTCCAGACCATCTGCTTTCCCTGCTAATATCCCAATAGACAGACCCTTTGGTTTCTTGTTTTTAGATGGCAACAGACCATGTATGATAATGACAGTTCTAAAAAACAAAACAAAATAAACAAAACAAAAACCCGCTCTCTGTAAATTTGACTCCACCCATCCTCTTTAAATAAGTCATTTAAATCAACTAAATTAAATGTATTTATTAAGGGTACACCGTGAGTTTAGGAGTTCCTAAACTCCAGGGTATTTTTATGTCTGCATTATGAAAATGATGCCTTGCCCGTGTCTTGCCAGTTTAAAAGTCTGAATTGAAGCGGGGCTTACTTCAAACATTTGACAAGAAATAATATTTTTGCATTTTGCGATAGTGAAAAATGTCTAACAAAGCATAAACTAAACACACTGTAACCTCTTGGTCATGGTAATTAAACATGGCTGTGGTTATGATTTCAACATTTTTAAAACATTAATAAAAAGTTTAAGCTATCAAGATTCATTAATTCCCATTGAGCAATAGTTCTATGGCCTTCGTTTAGACAGATGAAGCTGATTTATGCCTTTCCGTATGGATGTTTTGATATGTGCAGAAGGAACAGCCTGCATCTGTGCTCTGCTTTGATCACAATTTACCGTGATGTTCTTAGGAATAACAATGATACATATTACAGGTTGAATAATATTTAACCTGGTGTAACAGAGACTTAATTGTACCTTGAGGAAAAAATCACAACTTCTCTAGCGCCTTAGGCAGATTTATTTTATTCATTACATTTACATGCAAAATCTAGTGGAAAAAGGATTAATTTACTTGGATAATTGAGGCCTCAAGCCTCAAGTATTTCATTAACCATTCAGATAATTTAGGCAAGACTTTTTTTTCTATTTATCCTTGAATTATCTTAATAATTACTTCTTCTTCACTTGATTTTATTGGGAATAGAGTAGAAAAATCCCACACATTCTTCCAAGTAGTTTTACCTATTATTATTTTGCACAAAAAGTCTTTTTTGCATTACATATGAGAGATTTCATGAATGATATTTAGTTACCCATTTCCTTCCAAAGCATGAGGTTTAT